>KN888415.1:26082-46764 GCA_000934455.1 Apostichopus parvimensis | reverse complement strand
TATTATTGAAAATAGCCGTAAAGACGGCCATTTTGTTTGTATGCAAATTAGCCAATTTCACCTAGTTATTTTTTTCTACCTTTTTGATATGTTTTTAAGTATGGTGTCTGGAGACATTTGCAACAGAAATCGTTTCTTTTGCAATTTAGTCTAGGTCAAGCCATTATTTTGTACAGATTGACTAGACTATATACCGTGTATAGCACATGGTAACCTTACAGCAATGCTCTTTCACGGTTAACAGCCACTCATCTTAATCCCACCCCACTGGAAACTTGGAGGAGAATCCATATATGAAATTGATTTCTCTTGTGAAAACAGTGTGCGAAAGTCCATCCGAGATTTTTATTCCCTCTCTAGCATCCATGTTAGTCGTGGTTTAATTTGGTCCTATAAGCTTGTGTATAAGTGCGCAAATCGAATTTTGTCGCAGGATTCCTTGGACTTTGACCGGCATTCTTACCTTCCCGCCAAGGAACGTCTTCCCGTGAGTAAAGCTACTACGTGTTAGGCCCCTTTTTTAATAACTTATTAAAGGTGATACAGAATAAACACTTCATAGGTTACTGTGCGACTACTAAATTAATGATTAAACAAGCCTTGATGTTAAGTTGCAGCCACTACGACAGGGCGGTATCTAATGCCTTAATAGACCCTAAACATGAAATGCATCCGTTCTTCGGATAAACAGTTTTATGCATATTCAATTTGATTATTGCAATAGCTAGCAAAAAGACACTTGGCAATTGGTGGTCCACCACGTACTTTACGTACATTTCATCCATTATGTTCATCGGAACTTCGAAATGAGTGCACAGGGATGTGCTTAAGTATATATTTATTCTAATGTAGAATGTTTATTGCAATCTTATGATGTTTTATTACAAACTGAAGCCTCCATTCGATCTGATATCACCTGATATAGCCTACTAACATTATGAATTTTTGAGCTACAGATCAAGACAGCAGATGGACGTAACGAAAACAACGCCGCCGACAGCATCCAAGTAGCAAAAATACTTCTTGCATTGGAAATTTTTTATTTTTGTTTTCAGAAGCTTCCCTGTTTTATTGTGGGTGATCGATAGAGGTAAAACTTGTGCAAGTGAAATATTACTTTAGAGTGCGGCACTTACTCATAGACCAAATCGAGCCTTAAGTTTTTATAATAACAGCCTAGCTGTTGAAATATTGTTAACGTTTCTCATATCATTGCAAGTACAGGACCTTCCATTTTAACAATTTTATATGTAACTAATCATACTGAAATGATGTTTATTTTTAGGCGAGTACAACAGCAGTTAGAAATCCTGCAATAACGAATGCAATGCCATCAACAACATCTATGGTTTGTCATCTAGTAAACATTTTATTTACCAATCGCAAAGTTTTTAATATAAAATGTGTGGTTTTTATCTTTAGCGTCACTGTTACAGTATAATAGTGAATAAGATAACAGCTTGTAGAAAGGAGATACCATATCACTTTATTGTACTCATGAGCCATTGGCTCAAATTCTATTGCAGCCTAGATGCTATAATACCTTTATAATACTCATGACCAGAATTTGTTCTAGAATGAGGAGTAATTGGTGTATTTCATAAAAAAAATTACTTTTAGCGGTTGTCAACAAATTTCAATGTAGTAAATAAATAATCGCAACAGAGACATGTCGTGAAATACGCTAATTAGCCGGTGACATTTAAATTGAATCACCACCTATACAACTTTTAATCAAATTTAACGTCTGAAGCAATGCAAGATCATCTGATACATTCATCCCAAATCGTATTGAAGCTTAATTTAATCAAAGCAATGCATTAATATTTTGCGTCCGTTATCATTCGGATGGAAAATTCTTCGTTTCTAAATGTTTGGGTTATATATTAGTAGAGCAAAACAAACCAATTGTTTTCCGTAGAAGAACATTTTCAAGAATGCTTCTTGTTCTGGTTAAACTTTAGCAACCAGTTTAGTCTTGCTAGAAATATTAACTTTTAAAACATAAGTCATTTAACACTTAATTTATGCGGTTATGTATCTCCAAAAGGTTGCATATACGTATGTTAAAGCATAACATGTTAACTTACACTGTAATTAATTTCTTTTGCCTCAAGAGAAAGTTTAGCTTGGCTTTACGGTAATATCAATTAAAAGTAAAAGTTGCGCCTTGTTGTGGTTTAAATCACATTTATCATTCCTATAAAAGGCTTAATGCAGACATATTGCTACGTGTTAACTTGTTATAACTAATATCATATGCTTTCCTGGAATTGCAGGATATCGCAACTGAGATATCAGATTGGACGTAACGAAAACAACGCCACAAACAGCATCCAAGTAGCAAACATTACAACAACAAAAACTTTTTAAATTGAACACTTTTAATTTTTTTTATCAGAAGCTTCCCCGCTTTATTGTAGGTGATCGAAAGAGGTAAAACTTGTGCAAGAGAAATATAGCTTCAGAGTGCGGCACTTACTCATAGACCAAATCGAGCCTTAAGTTCATTTACTAACAGCCTAGCTGTTGAAATACTGTTGACGTTTCTTCATATCATTGCAAGTACAGGACCTTACATTTTAACAATTGTATATGTAATTAATCATACTGAAATGATGATTATTTTTAGGCGAGTACAACAGCATATAGAAATCCTGCAATAACGAATACAACGCCATCAACAACATCCATGGTAAGTTCTCCAGTAAACATGTTATTTACCAATCGTCCAGTTTTTACATAAAATGTGTGGTTTTTATCTTTAGCGTCACTGTTACAGTATAATAGTGGATGAGGTAACAGCTTGTAGCAAGGAGATACCATATCACTTTATAGTACTCATGAGCCATTGGCTCAAATACTATTACATAACATAAGTTATTTAACACTAAATTTATGCGGATATGTATCTCCAAAAGGTTGCATATAAATATGTTAAAGCATAACATGTTAACTTACACTGTTATTAATTTCTTTTGCCTTAAGAGAAATTTTAGCTTGGTTTTACGGAAATATCAACTCAAAGTGAAAAGTTGCGCCTTGTTGTGGTTTAAATCACATTTATCATTCCTATGCAAGGCTTAATGCAGACATATTGCTACGTGTTAACTTGTTATAACTAATATCATATGCTTTCCTGGAATTGCAGGATATCGCAACCAAGATAGCAGATTGGACGTAACGAAATATACGCCGCCAACAGCATCCAAGTAGTAAACATTACCAAAAAAAGTTTTTAACATGAACACTTTTGATATTTTTATCAGAAGCTTCCCCGCTTGATTTTAGTTGATCGAAAGAAGTAAAACTTGTGCAAGGGTAATATAACTTCAGAGTGCGGCACTTACTCATCAACCAAATCGAGCCTTAAGTTCATTTACTAACAGCCTAGCTGTTGAAATACTGTTGACGTTTATTCATATCATTGCAAGTACAGGACCTTCCATTTTAACAATTTTATATGTAATTAATCATACTGAAATGATGATTATTTTTAGGCGAGTACGACAGCAGACAGAAATCCTGCAATAACGAATATTAAACCATCATACACATCCATGGAAAGTCCCCTAGTAAACATTTTATTTACCAATCGCTCAGTTTTTACATAAAATGTGTCGTTTTTATCTTTAGCATCACTGCTACAGTATTATTGTGGATGAGGTAACAGCTTGTAGCAAGGAAATACCATACGACTTGATGGTACTCATGAGCCATTGGCTCAAATACTATTGCAGTCTAGCTGAAATAATTCCTTTATAGTACCTTTATAATAATCATGAGCAGAATTTGGTTGAGAATGAAGGAGTAATTGGTGTTTTTTTGGTAAAACCAATTTCTTTTAACAGTTGTCAACAAATTTCAATGTATTACATAAATAATTGCAACAGAGACATGTCTTGAAATACGCTAATTAGCCGGTGACATTTATATTGAATCACTAAATGCAAAGCATTTTATTAAACTTTAACGTCTGAAACAATGCAAGATCATCTGATATACACTCATCCCAAATCGTATTGAAGCTAAATTTAATCAAAGCAATGCATTGATATTTTGCGTCCGTTATTATTCGAATGGAAAAATTCTTCGTTTCTTAATGTTTGAGTTATATATACGTAGAGCAAAAAAAAACTAATTGGTTGCCGTAGAATTACATTTTCGATTATGCTTCTTGGTCTAAACTTTAGCAAGCAGTTTAATCTTGCTAGAAATATTAACTTTTAAAACATAAGTTATTTATCACTACGTTTATGCGGTTATATATCTCCAATAGGTTGCTTACACTGTAATTAATTTCTTTTGCCTCAAGAGAAAGTTTAGCTTGGCTTTACGGTAATATCAATTAAAAGTAAAAGTTGCGCCTTGTTGTGGTTTAAATCACATTTATCATTCCTATAAAAGGCTTAATGCAGACATATTGCTACCTGTTAACTTGTTATAACTAATATCATATGCTTTCCTGGAATTGCAGTGTACCGCAACTAAGATATCAGATTGGACGTAACGAAAACAACGACGCCGCCAACAGCATCCAAGTAGCAAACATTACCAAAACAAGTTTTTTAACATTGAATACTTTTGATTTTTTTTTATTTGAAGCTTCCCCGCTTTATTGTAGGTGATCGAAAGAGGTAAAACTTGGGCAAGGGTAATATAACTTCAGAGTGCGGCACTTACTCATCAACCAAATTGAGCCTTAAGTTCATTTACTAACAGCCTAGCTGTTGAAATACTGTTGACGTTTTTTCATATCATTACAAGTACAGGACCTTACATTTTCACAATTTTATATGTAATTAAAATATGAATCATTTAAAACATATGTCATTTATCACTAAGTTTATATGCTTTCCTGGAATTGCAGGGTTCCACAACTAAGCTTCAGACCTCGAAAAAGTATCCCTACTATGTTAACATCCAAGATTACGCAGACGAGCCAGGGAGACACAATTTAATTTTGGGTAGTAATAGGCCAGGGGATTCCCTTCTGTACACAAGCAAACAGAAAATGGTTGGCACGCTGTTTGAAGTACAGCAGTACACCTTCCAGTACAGCAAAAAACCTACTGAAACAATCTCTGGAGTACTAGTACGGGATAAATGGGACGATGACACTGGCGGATATCCCGAACTGAAGGCAGGTGGTCCAGGACAAGGCTATGTTGTGGTAAAAGTAACCTCACAGAAAGGTCGGGGTTTCTATTTTACCTTTTCTGTCTATGGTCGAAACACTTGACGCATGTTCAGGCTGTAATATAAATTGGTTCAAATAACCAATAAAAATCAGGTTAGCTAATATTAAATTAATTATGTACTAAATATATTGTATGACAACTGAGGATTACTTAAACTAACAAATGCTTGAAATTTAATCGGTTTAATATCTGTAAAGTATTACTTTCAAAATGCATATCTCGTGGCCATGTTTTTTTAATTTGTATCTCATAATCAGAACTTTGCCATAAATAAAGTAGATATTGCTATTCAAGTGATACAGTTCACACACGAGGCAGATTTTAATCATAGGCATACTTTTAAAGGCTCAAGATAGATTAGCGTGAAATTCACGAAAGTTCATTCATTAATTCAATGTCTTTTGGGTATCAAAATAACAATTGTCGAGGCAAAGTGACAGAGCTTGCTACATGTTTTGCTACGATTGCCATCGCAATAAGATGTATACGTTTCCTGAAGCACTTATTGATTACAATGTATCAAATATATATTTACCTCACATTTGTAAATCGTAACATGATGTAAGGAAAAACAAAGTTGCTTTTATTTTTGTCCAACTGCTTAGACGCCTTAAGATCATTGGATAATTTGTCCAAGGAACACAGTATCATTTCCTAAACCATAGAGACAAATACATGTTATAAATAGTAGAAGTAGTGGTTATGAAAACCCTCTCAACACTTAACGAGGATAAGATTCTTAACGGTGGTATTTGCATGATTGTAATGTTTAAAGGATGCTTGTCAGTTTTTTTAAATCAACATTAAAAGTACAGTCGTTTAGCAATATATCCTGCACTATGACGGTAATATTATTCTAGCTTGCAAAGTACTTATTAATTTATGCTGCCGTTGCTAGGATTATTAAACAGTGAACATTGTCTGATTGTCTTGGCTCTACTTGTGATCTACTGCGAATTATAATTGTTGGGAGGGACACAACCAATGCGTTATGCAATCATATGTTTTGCTAGGTTTGGAGGTCATCCGTGGATGTCAGAATTGGCACAATTAAAAATTGCTTAAATGGCTAAGACATTGATTAGTTTCCAAGATGTAAATCGATTTTCAACCGCTCGACAAATTATTCCGACAACGCCATCCGCTCGCTGAAATGCAACAAGTTAAATGTTGATTTTATTGATTTTAATGATCTAAGTTAACCTGTATTCTTACTGATTTGGAGCTAATATTCTGTTTTGTTAACTTTTTTTTTTTGCAACAGGTCTTGTACAATTGGGATACAATTTTTTGGCTGATATGTCTTTTATTTACCATAATTCCTCAGATAGTGGAGGTCAGTCCTGGCAATTTAACGTCCAAAAATGTCTAGGGAATTGGGGCAAGCAGCTTAGTCAGGTACAGCAAATTAGAAATGTTATCCCATGTTCTATCAGGTTTGAAGGTCGTCCGCGGATATTTGTTGTCAGAATTGTACTTGTAATTTCAGAGTTGGCAAATTGTTTCACAATTCCTATATTACATTGTTTAAATACATATTGATATATATAAATGCTGATATTCTGCTGTAATTATCATAGTTCTTGTCAGGAGGTTTTGTCCTTAAGGTTTTTTTGCTAAAAGGAATCGGTACTTAGCAGTGTGCCGATAGAGAATTATCGATGGCCCGTCCACGTAATTCCACTTGAATGATCGCCTTTAGGTTGAGGGATAGGCTGGATTTTTGTTAAGCAAGCAAAGATTTAGTTTAGTTAGAGCACTGTAATTGGCGTAATGTTAGTTCTTAATGTAACTGTAGATTTACTGTATGAGTTACGAACATGTAAATATATTTTTAAACCAATCGCCATCCGTATCCGTAGGAACGCGATGACCGGTGTCAGAGTATTCCTTTTGCCTTTTTCCCACCCAGTTTCTTCCCTATAGTTCTGCTGGAGAGGGGAGAGGGGACTCCCCGTACCCCTGTCCCACTCTTCTCCTCTGGCTAAGCAATTCTATGTCGTATTTTATTTATCGTACTGTATTGAGATGATTCAGGACTGAGTTAGAGGTCAAATTTGAAGCTAGTGAATTAGATTTGCCGCCTAACTTTAATCTCTAGTGATCTCAAGTGACATATGGTCTCCCAAGTTTCCAAATAGTAACTATTTGGAAACTGTCAGAATATGTTGTCGTAGCACATGGCAATGAAACATTTAAGCATTCTGCAATTTTACAGTTAAAGGAATAAAGAAGGCAGGGATCAAAGACAATGAACTTTTTTCAGTTACCTCAAAACTCTATAATATTCGATTTTTAAGTAAACCGCTTTCTGTTGGACTGAATACGCTTGCTTAGGGCTCTAACCACAGTAAGCCGCCATTGATTACACAAATTCCATCTTGATGACGTCAGGGAGGAACAACTCAATCGAGCAGTAGCGCTTTCTCTGTACCAGAGCTTTACTAAAGCACAATCAGTAAACAACAATTTTATTAGAATTTCTCATCAAAAACGAAACAAATCACAGAAGGTTCAATTGCAGAGTCGCAGCCTTAGGATTTAGATCCGATATTCACAGCAGAGGAAGTACAGGCAAGGGAAAACGTTAGGGTAAGCAGGGAAGAATATGATATACGGATACCCAGGGGCGTAGCGAAGGGGTTTTTGTTGGGGGGTGTGGAGAATTTTATTTGCCGACGGATCTGGAAGTGGTGACCGAAATGGGGGAGGGGTCTAAGGGGAGGGGGTATGCCCCTCCCCTTTGGAAAATTTTTTAGTTTTGAAACGTCCTTAGATGCAATCTGGTGCATATTTTAAGTCAAATATGATTTGCCGACGGATCTGGAAGTGGTGACTGAAATGGGGGAGGGGTCTAAGGGGAGGGGGTATGCCCCTCCCCTTTGGAAAATTTTTTAGTTTTGAAACGTCCTTAGATGCAATCTGGTGCATATTTTAAGTCAAATATGATTTGCCGACGGATCTGGAAGTGGTGACTGAAATGGGGGAGGGGTCTAAGGGGAGGGGGTATGCCCCTCCCCTTTGGAAAATTTTTTAGTTTTGAAACGTCCTTAGATGCAATCTGGTGCATATTTTAAGTCAAATTTGGCACGGAAGAAGCTCCCGTTCTCCTTTTCTCTATTCCGCTTTCCTTCTTTCTTCCCCTTCCGCTCTCTTCACCTTTTCTCCTTTTGCCGACAGACCCAAAATTTGCCGACAGCGACCAAATTATTGGGGGGGTGTGACACCCCCCCACACCCCCCGCTCGCTACGCCCCTGCGGATACCTACGGAGGTAGAGTGGGTTTGTTGACACGAAGTGGATAATATTGCAAAGCTTCTTTCTTCCCAGAAGGCTGTTTAACAGTAGACAACATACTTTGAAACTGTTTGCCAAAATAGAGCGGTACTATGAGCTACCTTAATGATGAGGAACGACATCCGTGGCCACGCAAGGAACATTCCATTTGAATTGGACATGAAGTAAGCCTAAGTCTGACAAGGCAAGCTGTATTCTTAACGTTATAGTCAGCCTACATTTCTACTGTTACTTTAGCGTACTCTAGGCCTAGCTTCAGAATGTGCTCGTTTAGCGTATAGCCTATGTCTTCTTTTTAACGAAAATTTTAAGAAAAGAGAACTCTTGGCTCTTTCGTAACTATGACCTTCAGGTGCCTCGTTAATATTTTAAACTGCGTTGGGCTTATAGGAAATTGCAAGCTCTTCTAAAGTTCTAGCCCTAGCAATAACATCTGAACATTTTCCACGGGGAGGCTACCACACGGAAAAAGACTTTGTTACGAGATTTGGCCCTCTCTGACGCCACCAAGATGGAATTTCAGGCGTATTGCGTAATCAATGGCGGCTTACTGTGCATTTTGGTTAGGCCTTAGGGGCCAATTTTGTTTGATCCTGCCTTCGCTATTTTTTGAACTATGTCTCAACTTGAGTTATTAAACATGGCGGTAATGATAGTCACCAAAACTAAAACCAAGTATTACTTGTCATTCCCGTGGGCAAGTTTTATCTTCTTCTCCTTCATGGTATCTTGATATAGTTTCTTCGGTGATAAGGTAGATGGTTATTTGTAACAAGTACCAATACAAAAGTTAGAAATGCTGCTCATATCTTATCGCGTTTCGAAAAGAGAGCGGAAAGTTAAGGGTGTGAGAAGGATCAATGATGTTGCTAAACATTTTGCGCTTTCATGTGAACATTGTAGGAGATGCAATGACTGGGGTAACGTTCGCAAAGAAGGGACGACCATTACACTACCTTATGTCCCCTCTTTCATTTCAGACTTTAGCAGCCTTCAAGGGCGGATAAGGGATGTAATATAGGAGGGTATGTGGCCCATGTTTCTTTGGTGCCTTGTCCGTGTAAGGAGGTCGTGGAATACCTCCCTTCAATGTTAATCCCTCCCCCCCCCCCATTTCAATCCAACACAAGCATTTGAGAGTATTTATAAGAAAAACCGTTTATTTATACTTATAATTCAGTCTAAATATGCATCAGAATACACTATTTGACACCTACACTTGATGTAACAAACACCTTTGAAATCTTGCACACACCACTGTTTACTGTTCTAGAGGAAGTTCACTATTGGAGGGCTTAAGCACTTTATGCAATTATGGGCTGATTAATGAAACTGGCTGGTATGCTACTCATATACATGGGTGTTACAAAAAGTCTTAATTTGTATACACGGAAATCGATGATGATACAATTTAACGACAGAACCATGAGCAGTGATCTTGCACAAAGATTTATTAACAGTAATATGTAGAGTTGCTAGTAGGCCTATTTCTTAGATTAATAGATATTCCCCAAGCTTTTACAAAGTCATGTTCACATGCATGGGTGGCCTATCGGGTGGCACTGAATATATATGTGTACTACAGATCGGACTATATTAAATAAAAGTTCAGCAAGGAGCATCAACTCATTTACTGAAAGACAATTTTTCATAGCTTTTTCGATAAACTTTACATGTATAAAGACAATACTGTTATTCTCTCAGGTTGATATGACATGTATTTGACAATGGGCAGTATTACATACCAAATTGGTATGAGTGGCTGTCGGAAGCGATAGTTGTTGTTTTCAATCACGGTTGTTTTGGACCGATTTTGAACTCTAAAGTATTATTTAGACCAAAGAACCCTGCTAGGTTGATTGGGGATAAAAGTTTCTTCGACATTATCCCAATACCATCAATGCTGGAAGATGTTGTAGCTCTTGGCCTTTCTTTCCTTAAGTTTTTAATTTTCGTCACAGAATTCTACCCCTCACATTCTGTTTTTTTTTAACTGATGATTGCCAACGTTTGGCGCAACCATAATGTTGTTTTAGATATCAATACTATAACTTTTATACACATTTTCATAACATATCAGTATGCAAATTTAAGAAGCAAAATGTCATAATATAAAAAGGAGTATTAATCAAAATATTTGCATTTTCATACTGTTTTTTTTTCATGTTATTGTCATCAAAAAAACCCTCAATATATGATATAGTATTCAAATAGCGCCACCTAATCGCTGTACGCATGCGCTTGTAGTGCAACTCCTTATATTATCGTACACAGTAAGCGCCATCTGTTCATCTGGAATAGCCAGTTTAAGTGATAGACGATGTAAGACTCATGGTCTGTTTCCTTCGAGCATTTAGTTAAACTCATGAAATTACGAAAGGAACATCGATTCTTGAAGGCGGATTTGTAGTAACATCATAAAAAGGAGTTCGTTTTTGTGTTAAGAGAAAACGAGGAAAATAAAAGTTTATTTTCAGTTCCGCGTGTTGGATGTCTCTTTCTTCAAAACGAGATTGGAGCGAATAAAATTGTCACAGTATTATGTTCTTTTCTTCTGTCCGAAAATAATTTGAAGCGATTTGAGATGAAGTCAGTTTGACCTTTTACAAGTTACAAAAAGAAATCATCTTTCAGTGATGGTCACGTATTGCCGTACTCTTGTAATACTTAGTTCTGCAAAAGAGAAATAAAACCAAATGTCTACATTTTTTCAACGGATTTTCTCCGATACCTCAAATGAGATTCTCGGTGTTTCTTCTTACTGAATAGAGAGCAGTTTGGTGTTATGGTTGTGTACAACTTCAGCACAGTAGTGTTTGACTCTTAATTAATTGACGTACACAGTCTCTGACATTTCATGTAAACCAATTTTCAATCGGCTAGTTAGAAGTGATCTGATCATAGTCAGACATCGTAGCCTATCCATGAAATCAGTTACAGTATGGATCATTTAAAAGAAAATTATTTAGATCAAAATTGAGGCCTCAGTATCAGATTTGATTGCTATTAATTTTGACGGTGATTTCCCAAATTAAAAAATCATTTTATATAGTTTTTCATTCTGCGAATCAGTCCGTAAAACTATGCCTGCAAAATGGTTCAGCACGTTTTATGACAGAATACACAGAGTTCGTGAAGTTCCTACTGAAGCTGACGATGGGGACTTTGATAATACGAAGAACGGTAAAAATCATGTGAAGAACGGCGATAATCTACATATGGGAGAGGTATGCAGCATATTCGACAGTTCTTACCGCATACTAAGGGTAAGTGCCTTTAATTTTCATATACAACATAGCCTATAATGTTATTATACCAGAATTGCAGTGGAAAACTACGATAAGAGACATATTTGTGAGGTATGCATGAATTATCTTCGACAGTAGTTAACGCAAGCTTAGGGCAAGTTTTTTCGATAAGCATATCAAAATATAACATAAATTGAAATAATTTCATTCGTATAGTTAAGAAATGTAAGCAAATCCACTCGGCACATAGTCGAAGCTATGAACCTGGCAAAATCATTACTTCCTTCACGTTAAAAGTTACTAAGTTCACCTTGATATCTTAATCTTAGCTTATACATCAGACTTTGTTTATCATATCTGCAACCGACAGACCTATACCGGATATAAAGTAATTCGGTGTCATATGTACAGTATGCCGAGTACGTTGTATAGTAACACATGTAACACATGGTAACACATGTAACGACCATGTTTCAAAAGCACCACGGTGTTTTACATAGATGTTGAATAGGTTATTCGGTCCGTCTGCAGTTGCTCAATATTTGTATACATTGAAAAGACCCTACGTAACCAATAAAATCATTCTAAAGTCAGTCGATGTCTATATGTTATAATACAGGTTCACTGCAGCTACGGCAAATCAATGTTCCTAATTAAATTCCCATATGACCGACCTACATCGTTCGCACTGTAACCTATTTTTATATCCGCATTTATATGCTCATTAACACATGACACTTCAACCCATCAGTTTGTTTTGTTATCTCTCAGACACCGAATTGCGCTTTCAAAAACTAACTTAAGCTTATATCAGACCCGGTAAATCAACCCTTGGTAAAAGTCTGACAGTATCGTGAAGGTATTTTATTACGGTGAAGTCATTGTCCATTCATAATAATGAAGTTTTAAGAGGCTTTTGACAGACGACCGATACCGGATGCCTTGCTACAATATATTTCGAACGACAACGAAACTATATAGGCTAATATATTGATGAGCATATATGAGGCGATTCTGAATTACAATAATTATATTACGACAGTAAAGGCTTTAACTCATCAATCAAAGAAAGTTCATCGTAACGACCCACATGCTGATAAATAAATTACAAAATACAAATCTTTTCAGATCGCGATTGGTAATGAATTTTTTTTTTTTTGGCATAACAAAAGAATTTCAACCAAAGTTAAAACGTCCATGGTTGAATCATTGCAAAATTAATACCTCTACAGCTCTTCTAAATGTATAGGTCCTTAGTATTATCGTGGAAGTTATCATTATTAGGCCTACCGATATGATTTTAAAGGTATCTTCTTTTAACATTTGTTGAAGTTGTAATATATCTGACCAATATTTGACTCTCTATAGCCTATTTGGTAGCAATATATTGCTTACATATAAATAAGCAATATTTACGTATACAAAACTTTGTTTACGTATATAAAAAAAAATTACGTATAAATAAGCAATGCTAGTCCTCAGGGTATACTTCGACCACATAATTAATGGAATCGCATGAAAAACAGGCCAATCCTTTTCGTAATACCGGAAGCACTAAACTGGTTACTATGGTGAATTAATAGAATGAGCTTTCGTTGTACATATATTAATGTAGCCTAGTGTTATAAAACATTATTATCCGCATGGATGTTGTTGTGTAAACTGATATACTATTATATGGAATGTTCCATAACACAACGCGGCATATGTTTGTAGTATAGTGTCACAACATCCATTCCAAACATCATTGACAAGATGTCAGACGTCCTTTGCATGTTAAAGAAACTGTAACCTTGAAGTATATACTTGCTAGATAAATATAAATCTAGCTCGAAAATATATATTTCTTTTCTCGAATTTCATTCGTTTGAAGTTACGGTATGTTATAACCATTGCGCTACCCTGTTATTAACACTTTTACTTAACACATAGAAGAAAACATACGGATGAATACATAAGAGAAAAATAAGACGAAAAAAGGCTGTTTTGTTTAATGCAGAATTTCACCCAATTATATACTCCCTTACCCAAATCTGCTAACGCTGATTCATATCATCGTATTCTCGATTCTCTTGAAAACAGAACAGATACATAGGCTATACACGATCTTAGTTAAAAGGCCTAAAAGAACATACACTAAAAAAACATGCATAATAAAGTAGTACCGGTAGTTTCATAACTAATATAGCTTATCGGATACATAATACATGCTTTATGGATTCCCAGCTAGAGGGGGTTTTGTTCACTAGTTTGTTCGATTGCCCGCCATATAGCATTCACAGGTGTTTCGTACCCATGAGGGTTACAAATTCTTGTATTTTGAATTGAGTTTCGGCCTCTTTGAATAACATGCCGCTGCGAATGTTCAAGGCTCTCGTCTCATGTGCATATTACACAGGTCGCTGCAAGCGGGTCTTTTCAGGAGTTCAAACGACTTTACGACAAAGATAACAAGAGACTGAGTTTTCGTGACGTCAATGGGGCGCTGGCTATCCACCATGCAGCTGGTGGAGGGAATGTGGACATTTTGAGATTCATCCTCGAAAAGGGAACAGGTAGGGTACAGTTGTTTTTTTCCAATATATATATACTGGTTCCTTTTACAATATGGTGTCGGCCGGATTGTTGTGTAATGGAGGTTTGACCTAAGAAATTATACTTCGAAAAAAGTTGATGTAGTTCATCCTTATGTTGTGTGATACTACAGAAAACCCGTGACTTTATCTAATGTTCTATGATCTAAGATACGTCAGTGATATCCTACGAAGGAAAATCTTAATGTTTACACACAGACAAAACCTTAAAAATTTAATTTATAACGTTGACTTGAGATTATAGAATTTCTAGGTTACGTGTATTTTATTGTCACGCTCGAATTGCCCCTTTTTTGTGTTTTTTTTTGGGAGGGTTGGGGGGGGGGGGGGTGGTATGCTCCTTCACGTTTGCGCAACCATAATGTTGTGTTAGATATTAATACTATATTTTTCAAACAAATTTTCATATCATATCAGTATGCAAATTTAAGAAGCAAAATGTCATAACATAAAAAGGAGTATTTATTAATATATTTGCATTTTCAATAGTGTGTTTTTTCTTCATATTATTGTCATCGCAATATACCCTCAATATAGTAGTTCATTTAGTATTCAATTTAGATTTTAAGGCTAGCCTAGAGGCCTACACATTAGAAGTTACACTGCAGTGCTTACTAGGCCTAGATGACATCGACAACTTGGCAATTGCAACTTTACTTTCTCTGAACGTTAAGCCATGCTGGAAGATTGATCTGCGCAGGCTTTGATTACGCTAGACCATATCAATCGGAACACTCTGAACGCAAAAATGAAACATATTATTTACCTGTGTCACGTTGAGTATATGCGCTACTCTTGCCATCCCCTGTGTCGTTGGTACGTTGGCTGGAAACTTGAAGCTGGTAATGGCATAACGTGTACTTGTAGTAACGCATCAAAAGGTGTTAACATTTCTCTGATTGTTTCTTCGGCAATAGGCCTAATGTTTGACATTATTAACAGATTTCTTCGGCAAACTTCAAGACGTGATCGGGATTTCCCGTGGTGTTGATTTTCACGATTTTTAGTTGACGAGTGACTTGTCGCAAATTTCTGGAAATTGCGGTCAATGTATCATCGACGCTGCTTAGATCAGCCGCAATCGTACTTACGTACCAACCGACTGCGTCTGGCAGACTGGCACTGCAACAGGACTTTCATTTAGTCCTTCCAAATTCAAAATCCTATTTCTGATGGACCTGACAGTTTCTTTAAATTTTGTAAATTTCATTTTTCTGAAGCTCAAAAAGGGCCACAACGGCATATGAAACGATCAGAAACTTTTATTGAAAGAGGAAGTACTGATAAGACTACTTATTTGGGTTCGTGCAGTTATGAGGAAAGTCACGTGTACCGGAAACTAATATTTGGAAATCTCTAATTTGAATTCTTTATATGTCGAATTCAATTCTGGATATTTCTAATTCAAATTCTTGATATCTCTAATTGAATTCCCGAAATCTCTAATTCAATTTTGGATATCTCTAATTGAATTTTGGATATCTCTAATTTGAATTCTTGATATCTCTAATTAAATGTTGGGTATCTCTAATTGTATTCCGATATCTCTCATCCAATTTTGGATATCTCCTAATCGAAATCTTGATATCTCGAATTCAATTTCTGATATCCCAAATGTGTTTTAATTATTGATATCTAGATATAAATAAGAGATATCCGAAAATGAATAAGAGATAACTCTAATTATTGAATAAATGTTAAATTTAGTTTAGTGACATGCGCAAATAAAAGAAGCTCGTATGCAATATGTAGATCGTATGCAGACCACCATTAGTATTATAAAAGGCCATGCATACCATTTGTATTGTGTTTAATGATCTAGTGAAAATAAACTACTCGGACACATCCTGACTGTTGACCACGAAAGACCGTGTCCGGTGTAAATCTAGCATGTCATTCTTGGAGCCTCCCGGGTCTCTTTACACTTTTTCTAAGATATAAAAACAATGGCGTTCCATACGGGCGATGACGCATCGAGTCCAAGGTACAAAAGCAAATTCGTATGCTACACAACGTAATATCTACAAAGCGTGTAACATTGAACAGGATTGATCATGTGATAAATTCTACTTTAGGAAAGATACGATACTCGATGCAGGCTTTCTTACATACATATCATGTAGCCTATATGCATATATATATATATATATATCTCTCTCTCTTGGATCCTATTTTATTTCTTCGTAACCGAAAGGATGTCGAAGACTGATGTCGAAGACGACAATGATACTCAACCTCTCTTGCAGGTTTGAATTATCTACGTTATTTTGTTATTGAAAATGATAAAAGTATGTTTTCATAATGCACATTAAACTATATGGCTTCCATACATGTTAGATCACCATAGTATGATACATTTGCATTTTTGTTAGTGATAGTTGACTCAAGTATGGTAGTTCATCTTCTGTAATAAAAATTTACTAAGACGCCAGGTAGGCCGTAATAAAGAATGGACTTTTCGATCAGCAACCCGTTTGTATCATGTGTGTGCCGTTGACACGGATGTTTCAACAATGTGTTAAGCTTGCATAGTGTACATCTGAAATATAAACTTCTTATTAATGTGTCGTTAACGATATAAAAAATCCATTAACATGAGGAACAGCTATGAGTTTGGGTGGCGATTGGCACGTATTGAGGTTGATTTTAATATATATCAAATAATTTAATATAATATTAATATATATCATATCATTGTCACATCAATATGTACATTTTACACTTATATATCATTGTGCCAGAAATAAAAAATACTTTTCATAACTGGATAATAAATGACGCTGGTAACTTCAACAACACGTACACGTGTCTAATTAATCTTCTCATTTACTATATAATAACAATGCTAGTGCCGTTGGTTACTCAAAGAACAATATTAATTACAAAAATACGGAAAAAATATATTAAGCAGACATTTACATTGCCATGTTATACAAGTTTTAGAGCCTGAAAACCAGCTGTTTCAAGTTAAGTCCACGGTTTAAACTTTCGGGTTTATCGCAAAATTATGCACATAGATATGTTGTATGAACACAAGGGAGTGGCACATCAAAATCATATGACACCTTTACCCTGCTTATTTCATCATTATTTATTAATTTATATGTTGAGAGTACTGTACTTTGTCCCTCTCTGTTAAGGATTTGTGTCTTGTTTGCATTGAATATAGACTTGTAGATTACAACACCGTAGAAGTGTGTGGTATATGGGTAGATACACATCATTGCTTGTAGATACTGTATGAGGTTAAAATCGACAGATGTCTGAAGATTGGCACACATGATTTCAAGATAAAGTTTGGATGATCTGAAACATGGTGAAGTATCTACATAAACATTGAGGTTGGGCTTCTTTCGTGGTATACGTAACCACCTTATTGAACATTGCTTTTGGTCAATGTTCAATAAGGGTCAAATTAGTCGAACCCTGTGTAAGATTTTGGTTTTTGTTTTTCTAGTAAAGGTTAAAGTGGTCACAGTTGCGGAAATCGCTAAACATGAATGTTAATCCAACCATGAAACTTTTATAAACGTACGCTTGGTATGTATATCCACCTTAAAATAATCCCTTCCTTTTAAGCCTGTTTTGGTCACTTGATGTAAGTAGAGGTTAACTCTGAAGCCTTGTAAATACAATGACTCCAAACCTGAAGCTTACATGAACGTGATATGGCGTGTACATATATACAGATTAATGAATACTAAAGCACTGAAATGTTTCGGTGCAGTCACAGCTCAACAGAATTCAACGCCGAAACCTGTTAAGACAATAATCATATATAAGCTTGATGGACTGTATGATGTATACTCATCTATCTCAGTTTGTACAACAAACCTTTAATATTTTGCATGGAGATCAATGGTCATGTCGGAATCAGTACTAGTCAAACTATAGAACGCTTGTACCAGAATCTCTAGTTTTTATGTGAACTTGAAATCTTTGCACCATAAGTACGTCGAATCTAAAGCGTGGGTATGTTTTCAGACTTGATATGCTGGTTTCCATTAGTTCAAGACTGTTAACAATGGTAGAAAGTTGGACAATTATGAGCGCAGGCATACATTAACTGTTCTCATTGAACCGTGGCAAGGAATTTTCAAACCCTTGGAAATGAAACACAGAAGGGTATAGCCTTAGTCTGACAGAAAAATAACCACTGTCTAAGGTCCTTTTGTACTATGATTTAAGTGTATTTTTTGGTATAAAGGATATATGTTTACACCAAAGATCACTGATTGTAGTACATTATAACTTAACTCAGTTGCATGTAAAACTGTAATTAGCAGATACAACTACTGAACAGTAGCGGCGGTAGGTAACATGAGCTCTTGTTATTTCGTATTTCATTCATTTGCAGAGTCTTATTAAACAGTGACTAGACTTGCATATATACTTTCATCATTTACCAGGATTCCTCAACAACGTCTGAGCAGCCAGGCATATCAAGACAATATGAAATGAATAATGAGTCTCAATCAACCATAACAGAAGCATTTCTGCACGGTGTTGTCAGTAAAGGTAGTATTGAGGTAACTGATTGATTGGTTCCTTGTTGAATTGAACGAGAGAGTATTATAGATCTTGAGCTAACCTATAACTGTTTATTACTGATAATATGAATAAGGTAACTAACATACCTTGGGCGTTAATTGTAAGAGTCACATATAGCGCTATCTTACATTAGTCAGCGTCGATATTATTCAGGTAACGTTCTTTTCTTGGCAAATTAAATGCTATAGCTACGAAAACTTACCGTCCTTGGAATCTGTTGTCACATGTGATCTAACTATTCGTTTCTGACATTCAGTGAGGAACTAACAACTTTTATCGAACTCATTTTACATGTCATTATGTGTCGTCACATGAATCAGAAAGATACATCATTTACTAACAAGAACAAAACAAAGAAATCGGCGATGTTATATAAATATAAATTTCATCACAATACACAATACAATACAACAATGTTTCTTAATGACTGTGAGCCAGAACGAGACTGCAATGTTGTATTTTACTGATTGTCTATTTATTTCTCTGAAAGTGCAATAAAGCTATTCTATGACACTTTCCTTCAGAGTTTGTCTGGAAGAATTTTGAAATGGCGGGATATTGGCAGAAAGCTCAAAATAAGTAACGAAGACCTCGACAGAATTCAATCAGATACGACTGGGGGACACCAAGAAAGAGTTTATCAGATGCTAAAGAAATGGAAGGAACAAAAAGGAAGGAACGCAACTTACAAGAGACTGGGAGAGGCGCTAATGAAATGTGGTCGCACGGATCTGCAACAACGTCTGGAACAAGAAGGTATTTCGTGAATTGGATGGTGGAAAAACTACCAATATAGCAATCAAGTTAATGAGAATAGAATTAGCAACAGTTTGTAATTATTGACTACTGGTACAGAGAAGAACCTAAAAAAGGACATATTTAATGACAATCGTAATTTTTTTGACGACATACTCTTAATTCTTCTAATTCTTGTTTGTTGAATAAATGTTTGTTAGCTTTCCTGCGATCTGAGCGAGCTGCAGATATAAAGATGTGGTTGATGATGTAACATCAGTCACTAAATATAGATACAATGTTTTCTAATGGTTTATTTGGATCTCATTCAGAGGCCTTTTATGCGTGAATAAACATAGTACAAAAATTGTTGTAAACAGGCAAGCTATCCAACTTTCTAACTGATAATTGAGTATAACGTTAATTTATATTTAATGATAATTGAAACTAAGCTATAGATCTAACTTCTATATGCTGTTCTGTGTTTGCACATAAAATAATCGCTTGCATTCCGCACATACAGACTAATTGTATTCAATTTGCAGGTCAACTTTCTTCTTTGTCCCTTATTACTTCCGGAATTGCTAAGGAAATTATATACATAAGACCAAAACTTGAATGTTCCACTCGACGTGTAGGTTTAGCATTATCCCTCTGATAAGTCCGATACAGTTGCTGGTCTTCTAACAACTGTCAGTGGTGTATACATCGTTCCGAGGTCCCTATACATAATTCAAGTCCCTCAGAATCCCAAAAGTTTGATAAGTCTTGTTGGTATATGTAAGAACAAAAAGTACCTTATCTATCTTCTTGTCTTGTCTGAATCATCAAATAATTCGATTTCTGTCATTTCATGGTATTCCATTATGCGGCACTTCAACTAACCGTCCAACTCAAGTTAATACGCCTTATTATGAAGAGAGGATTCGTTGAACAATGCTAACTTAAAACTATGAAACAAACAGTGATATCTGTGATGTGCTCATGGCAAGTTAACTAACAAGACTGGCGATATGGACTGGGTAATGGCAGACAAGCAATTGAAAAGCAAAATGA
>KN888414.1:21329-33703 GCA_000934455.1 Apostichopus parvimensis | reverse complement strand
CAAGCTAAATGTAATGTCACAAAGTGAAGCCTTAAAATGTAAAACATTTCATACTGAAGTGTACAATTAATGTAGCGAAAAGATTGAACAATCGGTTGTGAATATTTTGGTAACAACTGTAAATAATACGAAATGAATTCATGGTACCGTCCATCAAAGTTCTTTTTCCGGTAGAATAGTGACTGTCGGTCTGTTTACCCTCGGAATTACCTCCAAAATATTACGTAATCACTAAAATGTAAGTTAGGGTGGATAGGCTTCTCTCTCTGTCTCTCTCTCTCTTTTTTCTCCTTACTTTTACATTTCGCAAAATTGTCGCAAAATTATATTACTCCTGTAGGGCAGGTCCTCATACGACATAAGTGTTCAAGTCTTTGCAATATATTTCTATTTAATATCTACATAAAACGATAACGTACATCTCTAAACAACCTTGAACAGGAAATAGTAAAACGATGAGATAAATTAACACAGGTTAGTTAAATTTTCCTTAAATTTCTTTTGCAGTATTTGACAGATGAAAATATGACTAATTGATCAATATATGCACCGATATTATACTGTGACCGAGCTGTAACTTTATACTATAAGGTCCTTCCTGTACTAAAGCACCAACATTCTATCGATTTAAACTTCTTTACAAGTAATATACTATTTAAGTACATGGTCCTATATGTCTATTATGTAATGACACCGACATTCACATGATTTACATGAGAACGAAGAATAGTAGTTTGCGAATCATCGTTAACATGTTGGTATACCTAAAGAGAGAGATAGAGAGAGGTGGGTAGGTGGGTGGTGGGTAGGCGGGTGGGTGGGCGGGTGGGCGGTATGGTACAAATTTAGCATGTTGGTAAACCTGAAGAGGGAGACAGAGAGAGGTGGGCGGGTGGGCAGGTGGGTGGGTGGTATGATACAGCTATTATTATCGAGATTTTCTTATTGATGCAGATGTCATATGCCGTTACTTGTCCTCTCACTCTAACTAAGACTCGCATTCTTTGAATTCTTTAGATTTATACCTTCCTGCTTACGCACTTAGGGTGATCTAAACTTTTGTACCTGTCACACATTTGGTCTCGATCAGCACATGGATAATTGCTTAACATTTTCTGGCTTTTATATTCCCAAATTCCACCTATTTGAACAGAACAGAGAATAAATGATACCCTTCTGAATTGAAACATTTTCTTCATAGAATGATAAATTAATTTATCCATCCTTACTCGTCCCATCACAATCAGAATGATGTTACCCCTAGACACCAGGTATTCATAAAAAGTTGACTGCGTCCTACTTATAACATCAACTAACTTGAAAGTAATTTAATAACTACTGCCAGCTTTTTGTAAACAAATTAAAGCTGACAAGTTTTGCTGAACGCATTAAGTTCGGTCAATATACCTCACGGCGGCATACCGAGAAAGCACTCGTTTTCCATCGTCAATAACCATCCAATTCAACAAAGCAAAAATCTGTTAATCTGAATTAAGCTATAAGTGTAACTAAGACATACGCCCCAATCAAGCAACGTCTTGTCATGAAAGAGGACATTTAACTTCGATTACAAGTTCCTGCAAAACATAAGAGGAGTAAATCTAGAGCTTAAGGAAATATCGGACAACGTTAATTCCAATGTCTGTAATAGTTCCCATTTCCTGCTATTAATATGCTTTGCAACTTTTGACTTTGTAGATGGGATAATCGGAAATGACTAACCTTTATCCGAAATGAATTTATTAGACTACGATCAATTCCGTGTCCATCAGTGCTGTGATGATTATCAAGTACATAGGCTACTTCCACGTTTTGGTTATACAGACTGTTTGCAACTTATCAATTTGAGAAATAAGATATTACGAGAGTTTTTAGCTGATAACATATATTTTGAAAACATTTCAAAAGCTTTGACAGTTTCCGTTAGTGCTTGCACAGTATAACTTAGTCATATTTACCCCGTAAATAAATGAATACCTTAATCGGTGCATCCCAAATTTTAAATAGCACTGGGGATCAAATAAACTATTAAGTGTTGTCAAGTTTACCATATCTCAAAAATCATTTAAATGACTTCAGTTCCTTTAAAATTATTTTAATGGTTGTAAACCAATGTTAATATCGCTTTGACTAGAAAATTTAAATCTGAATCTTTCGTCGTCCGGTACGTGTGAGCAGAAACGGCCGTCAGTTCGTGTTTCCGATGCCTGTGTGGAATTTGTCCCATTTTCTGATTCATGATTCCCTGGTACTCCGCGCTGGGGATCCATCTGAGATAGAACTTCACTGAGTGGACGAACTGTTAACTTTTGTTGCCAGATAGTAAAGTCTTGGGGTTTCTAAATGCGAAAGAAGAACATAAACATTACTTCGAACTGAAGAGTCGCCAGGTAACATATTAACAAACAAACGCATCATCAAATATTATGGAACATTTTTTTCATATATTTACGTCGTTCGAGAAATTCAACTAGCCTACTCTCTTTTACTTTTAGTTCAATAACTTTACGAGCAAGTAGAATTCTGGAGAATGACTGAATGTATTTGTAAGTTGAAGACAACGTGCTGTCTACCCCCGAATATTAGTCTACAATTACACATTAGCAGAAGATTTCCAAGCTTTCTGAACAAATGATATCCACTTTACTAACCAGCAGCGATGCAGGACGACTCCCACGTGTGTAAGAATAAACGTATTAAGTTATGCTTATTGCATTCAAGTCTCTCTGTTTCTTGGCCTAATTGAAAGATGTGTTTTTGCAGAGACTATTTGTAAGTATTAAATAACATCCCGTGTGGGATATTTCCGAAAAATGTATCCATTAGCGTTCAAGACTTGTTCCTGTTGACAAGAACAACACTTGGTATTAAAATTACGTTAAATCAAAAAGGATACCACGGAAGGTGTAACACATAGACGGTTTTGTCATTAAGCATTAAGTCGATTGTGTTCAAATGACTGATAATTTGTTTCTTTAGATACTTGGAGGAAGTGAAAATAATAAAAGAAATGCTCTTAAATATGGATAATCTAAATGAATTCTTATAGCGATCTAGACGCAAACATATTTATTGTTAGTATTACTTTTGAAAAAGGAATTTGAAAAAAATTGAAAAAGGAATTTATTAACTCCTACTAGTATTATATAATCTTTTCACGTATCCATCTCAGCATCATTAGGATATTATTACTGTATGTTTAATCCTTACCTATATACTGTATTATAAATATTTGTACATTTTCCTTTTCTTTTCTCCCAGGGAGTCTCCTACCTTGTTAAGTCTTTTTAAGACTTTATAGGAGACTTCCTTTCCCATTGTACACAATTGGCGATAAAAAAAATTAATTAATTAATTACTATGATATTACTTTCATTATGTTTATTACATTGTTTCCATTAAACGGTAAATGCTTTCATTTTACAAATCTGTTATATGATAGAAAAGCTTTATCAAGTATCTGACTAAAGCTATTCAATAATATACGTTAAAACATTTACTATTACTATATCATTATACGTACGGACGATACTTCACTATAATTACTTAAACAAAAGATAAGATACTTCATTTCACGTATAAATATCTTTAAAAGATATATTTCGATTCGCATGGTTACTATATAACTCTCTTCAATATATACCGGTGCGATGCTGCAATTAACACAGTCACTATAACCATATTCAAAGTAATGATACGTAATAACTGAGAAACGGAGAAATAGCATTGTACTACAACAATAGTATTGTAAATAATGGTTATGAAAACTTAACATCTCAACGACATCTGTAGACTCATATTGCTAATATCTCATGCCGGTCTTGTTTTGAAAGCAAAACAAGTATTTATTACAAGGAAACGTTGTCTTATTGATCATCTCACATGAATAATCACGTCCTTGATAAGAGCTGCGTGGATACAAAAATAACAGCAGGGAACCTCAAATTACAACATACAATGCCATTAATGGCTATAGTGTTGGAAGCCATCCAACCATGTAACTATAGTAAGTTTAATAGAATGGCCTCATACATACAGTTTTACGTGATTATGATCACCTTATTCTAGCCTCAAAGATTCCAGCTCCCCTCCTGAATTTAATCTACTTCAATTCTGATTAAAACAAAACTTAAAACTTAATCATTTTATTTAACGCCCAGTCCCTTGTAGCAAATGTTTGCAGCGGATATATAGAACCTATGCGTCTTATACAATTTAATGACTCAGTCTGCTAACTTGACGTAGCATAATGCAATATTCCTCTCATTTCACCAGCGGATATATACCTATATGCATGTTACAGTTTAATGACGTAGCATAATGCAATATTCCTCACTTTACACCACATATCGCCCGTCATCCTACATTTAATCACCCGTAATTGTTCTCAAACACACTCGACTAAGTCTGATTGACATTCCAAGTAATATCACAAATTGAATCTCGAAAATAATCGAAAGAATCTAAAGATATTTTACTGCAATCTGTCAGCTAAAAAAAGGAAAAACCGTCCCATTTTTCCGGACCGACGGACGTGCATCAATTTTCTCATAAAAAACTATTTAATCGTTGATGCTCTAGAATTGAGTTTTTTCGGATAGCGAATTACACACTTTTCCTGGAGATCGTGACAGGGTCAACAAAATTACAGCAGATTTCTTTAAACAATTTGATCTATAAATGGAAAGAGCCATGCTGGGAGAAAGCTGGTAAGAAGGATATAGGCAGTACAAATCAAGCAACAAGAGAGAGAGAGGGGGGGGGGGGAATGTCATGATAAGCCTGACTGCTTCAATCAAACCAACCTTTATGCCATCTAAAGAATGACGTCAAACGATATTAGATATAAATTAGCCTGCAGGGTGTAGCTTATAACAAACTTATAAACCTAGTAAGCACACAATATCACGAAATCTAGAACACTATAGGCTTCAAATTCACGTTTCTTCTCATATTTTATTTTGAAAATGTCAAAAAGTATTAACGGTTCCCTTGATACAATTTATTTACTTATAAATAAATATTCCTGAAATCAATCAAAAGAAGCATGTTTGTTAGTGCTGTTGACTATACGAGAAATGATGGTACAACTTATTTGTTAACGCACACAGAATACAACTTAATTTAATTGCAAAATTTCCCGCCATAAATCTCAAAGAAATAAGAAAAAGGCAAATTATTAATTTATTCTTTTAAGAAGAATTAACAATAGAAGGGAGTTAGAAAGAAAACTAACTTTAGAGATTGGGGTTAGAAATGAGAGAAGAACGGTTGAGTTCCATTCTGGACCATTTCATCATATTCAAATTACTTTCTACGGTCTGATATTTGGTTGTGTTCTGTTCATTATTTGATAAGATAATAAACTGCACCATCCATGACAAAAATTGTTGGAATATATGACCACTATCTTAGACGTTTCAAAATTATCGAAATATTTTTTTGTCTCCAACGAACTTAAGAAGTTTCGAGAAGAAATATCTGCTCTTGATTGGCCTGTAACGGGGACGTAAAAACACTGTGAATTTTTAATTTTTAATTTGCGTTATCCCCTTTGTTCTGGCATTACTAATTTTGCTTTATAATTAACAATGATATACATGCTGTAGATTCACCATATTGTATGACGAGGTCTCTTAATGTCCTGTATTGCATCCACCAATATCACATTTGATTATCGACCTTCAATTAATTTAAACAAATACGTTTATTCCAAACAACTTGTTATGTCCTATATTTAACTGCTTGCGTATTGTTCATTTACACGTGTAAAATAGAGCATTTAGTGTACTGTGTTCCATACTACGACTGGAACTGTTAACTTTGTTCTCTCTTACAGCATGACAGAAATAATGCTTCACAAATTGATTGTTACTGTTGAGAAACCTTAGTTTACGCTTCCTCTAAACCTAATCAGTTGCTACAACTCACAAGAAAAACCTTTAAAATATCTTGATTGATGAAGTTAGAAATTAGGTAATGCGATTATAACACAAACATTTTACAAACAAATGGAAATTAGATGCCTATTAAATGTATAATACTTTCATGGAAATGATGTTAACAATTATTCAATTTTCAATACGTCTGTTCTTTCTTACTTTCTTTCTTTCTGAAAGGCGGAATTTGGAGCAAAACCAACACGATTAATTAGTCTGTATGGATACAATTAAATAATATACATAATATAATGTACTTTATATCATATACATAATTTAGATTCGATTAAGGTTTTTGCAGATTCCTTGCAGCCATATCTTCTATGAATGGCAGTCATATTTAAACTCTGTCGGTTATACTCTTTCCCACCTTTCAACACTAAACATTACCGCGTTCTTGAAGAAGGTAGTAAAACCATGTATCGCCATATTGCCATGGTAGAGGTTCGCCATGCTCGTAATGCGGATGAGTGATAACAGAGGAAAGGAATAGTCAGTGGGGAAGGGGGTGATTGAGTGTAGGGTGTGGGAGGTCTGTGGCGTATGATTCACTTGGTGGATAGAGTATAGACACGAGTACGATATAGGCTTAACCGGCATGCTGAATACTTGTATCAAAAGCTTCAACTTATAAATTGTTCTCGGTTGAACTTCTATAGTGAGAACGCTATATAACGAATTGAAACGTCAGGGGGTGATGGTGGGAATGGAGGGATAAAGGGAGGGGAGGGAGGGGAGGGAGGGGAGGGGAAGGAGGGAAGGAGGGAAGGGATGGAAGGGAGGTGGAGTGAAAGTATTTGTCTATGATTTGTGTCGGCTAACGTCTTCTTATACTTTTGTAATAAAACCGCTCTACTACAATTCGAAAACACATATGAAATTTGTTACAGAGAAAGAATAAAGTTGAACTTACTATCTGTAGTAATTTTTACTCCTGAGTCTGTTATATAGAGACAAAAATGTAGTCTTGGTTCCTCCTAAGTTTTCTGGGTATTCTTTTTCCAAGTATGGCCTTCTTCTCCTTAAGAGCATTTCTGCTGCGTTTCTGCAAGTGAGCGAAAGGAAAGAAAAGAAGACAGAAATATTAAAACTGGTTTTTGTTCCCGAATAATTAATTGATCGCCTTGTAGAAAACAGGTTTACTAAGGCGTAAATTTACGGCACCCTCCTCAACTAAATCCTCGGTACAGTTATCTTTACAGCATGATTCTTGTTCATTCAAGGTAGGTTTCCGAATGGCCATAGATACCTCATCGAAAGAACGCATCCAACGATCAAACGAATAGAAGGCTAATTGTAGCATATACCCAACTATTACTATGGTTTCACTGTGTCTACATATACCCAACTATATTAACGGTTTCACTGCTTCTACATATACCCAACTAAATCAATGGTGTAACTGCTTCTACTCATAACAAAATACACCCAACTATATCAGTGGTTTCACTGCTTCTACTCATAACAACATATACCCAACTATATTAATGGTTTCACTGCTTCTACATATACCCAACTAAATCAATGGTGTAACTGCTTCTACTCATAACAAAATATACCCAACTATATCAATGGTTTCACTGCTTCTATTTGTAACAACATATACCCAACTATATCAATGGTTTTACTGCTTCTACTCATAACAACATGTACTTAGCAAGCACTCAGATAGCAATAAATTTAAACTTCATCAGTATAGCTCACATATATGCTAGAAAGGGATATACTGATCACTCTACTCCAACGTTATTAAGCTTCCTCGCGCACTTCATTAAAGTGGTTTTCTTTACGTTTTTGTTCTAATATATTACTCCTCAATCTTAATACCAAGCAGCATAATCGTTTAGCAAGTTTATCGTTCTAACACCGAAAACTTAGAAAGAAGGTTTAATTGTTTCATGCATTTCACAATTGCTTTGAATGCTTTGTTATTATTTGAAATGTAAAATGTTTATGCCATTTCCATTTTTGTAAATGAATACCACACAGGCTTATACTTATTAATGCTCATTTGTTTATAGTAATAATATGCCTGTCTCGTCCATGCTGCTGTTCAAAAAACTTACAAAACTCTTACTAGCATCATTTCTTCAAAACATTTACTAATTTGTATTTGCAAACTTGAAGGGGAAACATAGAAATATATTACACGTCAAAAAATATATAGAGGTTGATTCGCAACCTTTATAACACGGTTGTATACAAAATAATGCCAAGAATAACGCTATAACGTGTACTTATCCAAATATCGAAAATTATCGATTAAGATCTATGGTAGACCAAAATAGAAGTAACCTTATCAACTTTAAACCTTGGTGATACAGTGCCAGTAGCATTGCAAATATTATTACAACAGAACCGTTAATGAAATTAAAATCTCGTTATAGATGAACCAGCAAGAGTTTGCGCAATGCCTCCGTGTTTCTAAACCCTGCTATCCCTCGGCCTCTCCAGCTGAGGTTACGAGATAATAAACCAGCATCAATAATCCGAATGTAATATTATAGTGAAGGTTCCATGCAGCGATGACATCACGTAAACGGATACCATGTCGACAGGTGAAGAGATGTATAACAATGTAGAACATAAAAGACTCAAGAATCTTCATCGCAAAAAAATGACAGAAGAAATATGGCTACGTATCGGATCAAACCTTGTAATGCTATTCCAATGTCTGCATTCCGTAAAACGTTTGCTTGTAACAATCAGGCGATCGGGATAAGTAGACGGTTGTGTGGTTAAGCCATTGACAGGAGGGTAACCAAGATGTTTATAATTGAAGACTATAACCACAGAATGGTTTTAGTTATGTAACACTAATGTTGCATGCCTGATTGAAAACAGAGGTTAAACTCACCAAAGTAAATACAATGGTATTAGAAATAAGTTAATATTATATTATTATATATAAAATTATATTTATTGTTGACATAAGTTCAGTTTGGGCTCTATTTATGCTTGCAAGGCTAAAGTGGAACGATCATACAACAGGAAATGACGATAAAAATACATTTAAATTACATTTCGAAAAACCAGCCCTATAATAAAATAACGGTATAGTTTTATGTAATTATAGGGTTTTAATTAATGGTTATAATTGGATTTTTCAATAATTTATTATTTAATGTGTCATCTCGTAAGATATGGTAAGATAGGTAAGAAGATTGGGAGGCTCATTCATCTCTGCTGATGATAGTTAGGCTACTTACGAAGCATGTCCAAATACTTTATTTGAATAACCCTAAAAGGTTTGGGTAAGGGTTAGAGAAATGTTAAGCACACTTGTAGTGACATATGAGTACAAACACAAACGTTAACATTCGTCTTGTTGCGAGTACGAATGCTTTTAATCTTTCATTTATACTAGACTTGTAAATGCACCAACGAGTACCAGTATACTATAGAGCAAATTCATGAGCTGGGCGAGGTGCGAGCACAGTCAACTATGCTAGATTAGGAGTACGAGACTACAAGGCTAATGGTAAGACAATATAAAATATATTCAGCGACGTATATGGATAAGTCATCCACTGACGTCATCTAACTGTATTAAATTAAATTAATTGATTTATTAATTGAAATAAATGATTAGTGGTATATAAAATATTAAAAGACACACAATGACATCTAAATTCTAAGTTTTGCTGCTCGTGGTACTGGCATGACAGCAACATAATGAAAATGAGAACATATGTTTCTTAAAAGACTTTCCGTTCCTGTGTTAGATCTCATACTAAGAACGAATTCAGTCAGTGAGTGACTGGAAAACATTATATCCTTGCTACACATAGTAATTTCATTTAACAGATGATATATACCCACTGAATCTTCACCAATGTCTGTCACGCTTAATAACAGCCCTTGGTAATTCAAATTGACGTCACTACCAAGATTGTATGAACTGTTTGATGTGTCTCATTGTGATATGGACTCTAAGGTAACGGTTTAGTTTTAAACCGTTTTCCAAAATGACACTCTATAATTCAGCAAACTTTGAAAAAGTCACAAAATTGGACACAAACAAAAGAAGAGAGTTACGCTATAAATATTCTCCATGGAGGGGTTTGACGTAATACTGTTCTAACCTAGTCAACAGATTGAAGGATGGATCTGTTTTTCTGCTTACCAATGAGTTGCAAGAAGAATGTTAGTCTGCGATCTGCTGACAAACAACTAACCACGATATTAAATCCAACGTTTTTGATATTTGTTTGCTATTGAGAACAACAACCCACTTTTGTTTGGCTGATATATTACCGTACAGTCCAACATTGTAGAGGACATGTGCGTGTAGTTAACCGTCGTGGTGCGACCGTGCGAGTAGGCAAAGCCAAATATTCGTCCCTATATCAGTCATGGATTTTTTTTAATTAAAGCTTGTATTGATATGCCTTTTTTATTACACCTTTATAGGCGCTACCCTCTGTTACCAATTCAAAGTTTAGGACCAGGGGCACACATTTTGGCTGACGTTCGATCTGGGTCTAAGGGGCGGGCCATCCCCTCTGAGAACAGTTCGTTTCGATAATTTCCATCATGATAACTAGATTTGTGTATAAGATGCGTGCTTGTGTTATAAAATGTAAGCTATTTAAAGATTTGGGTGAGGAGAGGGGGTGGGGGCACATTCCCCTGCCCCTCTGGCTACGCCACTGGTACAGGACTGTTACAAACTATATTTGGTTTACGATAACAATTTTTTTGTGACGCAGTGTAATTCAATATGTGTGTTGTATCCAATAACCAACTATATGACAGTGACAATGATGTCCTTTGGTTTTTTTTCTTTCTTCTTTTTTTCTTTTTTGCTTCCTGTATGACTTATAGACTAGTGCCGAATTGATGACAAACATAAGCCATTAGTCGAGCGAATTACGGATGGTACAAAGATAACGCAACGTTATCGACAGGAAATGAAGTGATCAGTCATAATTCATGGTATGAATGACGTAATACTGCAACGCTTTTAACGATAACAGCGGCAATGAAAAGCTGAAAACGTCAAACGTCATAAACCGACATAATCGTAAAACGTCAAAAGACATTTAAAAGGATTATAACGGAAGTAAGGCAGTTGTTAAAAAAGGGTAATATCAAAATGTGCATTTACCGACATAAATACATGAATTTATATAATACTTACAGAGCATGAATGTTTCAAACATCCACACTTAAATGAAACGAGGGTATTCGTTATTTTACTGCCTTCAGTTCATCATAGGTATAATTTGAATGTTCATTATCTGTATTATTGGCGATTATGGTTAAGAGAAGATGAGGTATTCAGTTGATAATCAAACAAATCACATCAAAGAACGCATGCAAGCCTATGAGATAAACTTTCACACAAGACAGGTTTGGTTGAATTTGATCAAATTAATATATCCGCGACACCTGAAGTTTCATCAATATGAGCTTCATTATGGTTTACATATTTATATCTAATAATGGAGGACAGGGAGATTCATTCGAACATTACCCCTTTCCTATGAAGAAATGTCAGGGAGACAACATTTATTATTGAGCAGTTAACAACTTCTTCAAGGAAACAGATCATTGCAAGTCGTTTCTTTATTATCTTTGTAAAGTACATTGAAACAGTTTCTCGATCACCTTCACACACTTATACCCGTATAGGTTCAGTTTCGCGAAACACGCTTCATACAACGCCGGTTTATTCATCTGTTTGCTTTAAAAAAAACCTCTAATCTATTTAAGATGGCACCGGATAGATGAAACCATTTAGAAGTTGATAAAGGCGAAAGACCAGCTTTTGTGTAGCGGATGATAAGAGTCTTATTGCACGTATAATAACAATTACTATTTGAAATCATCTGCTGCTGCATGAAACTGTGTTTGTAGATCATCCTTCATGTATGAGGAATCGATATATAGACAAGTAGACAATTATATCAATTTCTTATCAATGTTCTGTGTTTTCTATATATGATATAAATAATATCTCTCAATAGACGTAACAACGCAGTGGCTTCCAGGAATATGACGCTCGAATTCATGAAGTGACCTCAGTGGTTCAGTAAACAGGACACATGTGCACATTGCTGGTCAATATCATCGTGTCTTAAGTCTCCACGGTCCGAGAGTTTCATAACGCGAAACCTCTGCCTAAATATAAAGACAACCATCCATATTATTTTCAGACGTTATTCTGAAAATTGCAACCAAAATATTTCGACTGAGGACCGCGTGGAGTGTCGCATTTCAGTTGTTTGTCATTGTATCGCCAAATTTGAAGCTTGCTGGTTTTGTTTGCAGTCTTGCGCATACCTAAAGATACTTTGTATTATTAATTTATTGTATTAGTGACACAACAGATGGCTATCCTCAGTTGTTGCATCACAAAGACCTAAGCCTTGTCACTAAATATAACCTAATGTTTAATCGACAATGAATTATTAGGCTTAGGAATTCCGT
>KN888414.1:0-11742 GCA_000934455.1 Apostichopus parvimensis | reverse complement strand
AAAAAAAAAGTATATTGAAAATAAACAGAAGGAATTTAACAGAAAAACCCACAGCATATTTCATCAGGTATATAGTTCAGAAAGACTATCTATTACTGACAAACAGAACTGTTCTTTAAATAGAGTTGTTTATTTATTTTAACAGGTGGAGATGACCAAATAAGGTTCATGGAAAACTATGAAGGTGACATCAATTGTGACCTATTTCACACCATGCTTGTCAGGAGATGTCACACTAAATAGAATCAATAATGAAATGACAACCTAGACTTCGCGCGAAGGGGAGGAGGGGGTGTTTGGTTGTTGAGGGGGTGTTAAGAGGGTGTTGAGGGGTGTTGGGGGGTTGAGGGGGTGTTGGGGTGGGGCGGTAGTGTTGAGACAAAGTAAAAGGTTTAGACGTCACATGGTGTATTCTGAGGCATAGTTAGATATAAAATGTTTGCCTTTAACTCTAAACGCAAACTTATGCTCATAAATACCCTTGATATTTTGTTTGGTAGAATGGGGGAAGGGTGGGACGGGGTGGGAGGGGTGGGAAGGTGTACACCGGTAACAATGGTCTAATTCTTCACCGGCTGAATTCCTCCGACTGACCATGGCAGGTGAGCATGCCATATCCCCCTGCCACCCCCCCTCCCTCTTTGCGCATGTCACTGTGCATACGAGTTTGTTTTATTTTATAGCATATATGCGTACCTATAATGGAGAAGTTTGATGCCCGAATCACCTTTTATAAGGAGAGCGTTTGCACGTCAACTTGATTCAGAGCTACAATTCATTGTACCGATCCGAATCAAAATCTTTGAACTCGATTTGGATCAAAGTTGATCTCAGCAAAAAACCTGATCCTTATCTATTCAAAGTATGTAAACCCGTAGCCGTTGGATAACAAAAGATGTGTTAATCACATGTAAACATTTGAATCATGTATGTGGTATATTATTCTCATCCTCTTAAAAGTACACAATTTGACAGATTCTACTAAGAATCCGATTTTTTTTTAAATCCAAGCTCTTTTACAGGGCCCACATCCTATCGATGTGTATTGATCGAGAAGTCAAATAGAATTAGGGACAGGTTGAAAAAGAACCTAGATGGCCCTTGACGAGGGGTTAACAAAGTCAACGTGTCGACATGATTTGAAATAATATGTCCTGTGATCATAAGCAGCTGGGGCAATTTGAACATAATGGAGCCATTCGTTCCACGGTGACATGCAGATGATAAATCTTTGTGCAAGTAATGCGGCACTCGTTTAAAGAGACACGTTGTACGGGTTCCGCGATGTAATCCTAATTGTCCATAAGTCATTACTCAATTCATGTTTGATTAGTGAAGACAATATATGAAACACGTGGACGCTCAACACCTGTCACCTTTATTACCTAAATTTAATGAAAATTTATCATATTAATGACCATAGTGTAGTTCTTTATAACATAATCTTTTACTTAATTCGTTTAACTGCAACAAAGGTATTATTAAAGTTATCAGATTCACTATAACGTACGCTATGGTAATCGTGACATAAGTTTCCGGAAGTTTTATATTTTTTATGTTTATATTTACACTGGATGTACCTTCGAATCCTACCACTATTAATGTATTAAATGTAATGTAATGTGTAATGCATTAAAGCAATGTACTGTTCCTCCAGCCATTCCGAACTTGAGCAAATGTTGGAAGTGAAATACACATTTCATAATTACATTATTTTGTGTTAAGTGAACAATTGTATAGATAGATAGATAGATGGATGGATGGATGGATGGATGGATGGATGGATGGATGGATGGATGGATGGATGGATGGATGGATGGATGGATGGATGGATAGATATTTATTCAGCCATTGGATAGAATGTATACAATGGGAATTGGATGAAAACAGGAGCTCAAGCGAAAACAATGAAACGATTAAGGCAATAAATAAAAATGTAAACAATTCGTATGACTAGGTAAAGGATATAAAAGGGTACTATGTATACTGCTCATGACTGTATAGACTTGTCTGAGGACGTCTACGTGTGTCAAGCGGTACCACCTCGGTACCGCCAGTCCAAGTCCACATCGTGCCTGTGTGAACTCAGGAACATTATGAATTAGAATAAAATAATCGCTCAATATTTCCCTTTTACATCCCTCTGTTTTTGATTCTGTTTCACTAAAATTTCATACAAGTTTAAATTCCGGCAAAAAGTCATTTCACTATCGCAATTCATTTATTAACCTTACCAAACTGTATATGTTCATGTCCAGTTCAGTAGTCCCTTTTACCCCGGTGTGGATTTCATTCTTTGTGAATTAAGAGATGGATTAATATCAGTCTCCATCATGGTGTGATAGTTATGCACATGAACAATAAAAAGCAAGTTTTTCCCCTTCACTTTGGTGTTATGTTTTTACGGACCGTTTCATAGGATCATAATTATATTAATCTAGCTGAAGCTAATGCTGCCTCCTTCCCTTTAAGGTTGTTTTAGCTATCATTTTTCTCAATAAGTCTGTTCAGTTTAGACGTTTTCCTTGTACATCCTGGACATGGGTTTCCTCTCTTTGTGACCTTTACAAACGAGACGTGAACCATTTGAGTGATGAAGCTAGTGCCAAGACCGTCTTTCTGATGTTAACAAGTTTACTTATCTCACCGCCCACCTACAATTATCCAAACGTACAAATAGATTGACCGACAGGAGATTCAGGCGCTTGACTTGCTCCGGAGGAATCTTGTGCTTTCCGTCGCATTAAGTTGAACTTTACCTTTGTTTTCTTAAATTGATGAACAAATAAGTAGAATGAAGATTATGATTTAAAGGTAACCATTGCTATGATGGTTTGATGCCAGCTATATTGCTGTAGCGGTGCATTAACCAAGATGGTTTGATGCCAGCTATATATTACTGAAGTGGTGCATTAGCTAAGATGGTTTGATGCCAGCTATATTGCTGTAGCGGTGCAGTTGCTAAGATAGTTTGATGCCAGCTATATAGCAGTGCATTTGCTCAGATAGATTGATGCTAGCTATATTACTGTAGTGGTGCAGTAACCAAGATGGCTTGATGCTAGCTCTATTACTGTAGCAGTGCATTAGTTAAGATGGTTTGATGCTAGCTATATTACTGAACTGGTTCATTAGCTAAGAAAGTTTGATGCCAGCTATATAACTGTAGTGGTGCATTAGCTAAGTTGGCTTGACGTCAGCTATATATTACTGTTGCGGTGGAATTATGAGATTCGCACAATGAACAAAATAAAGAGGATAAGGAAACGGACCAGAAACTTCTTGATTTATGAGCAATTTACAAATTGTAAAGAGATGTAAAGATTGATAACAATGAGCAGGTTTCAATGGTAATGTTACATTTAGTTTCATAGATAATGTTACATTTATTTAAAGGATGTATGTTATTCTTTGCCATATTTCCAATTAGAAGTAGATGAGCACTTCAAGTCACACTACCGTTGCTATATTGAGCATATGCTGATCATATTTCTTATTTATGAAATCTGATTGAAATTAATTGAATCAAAATATCAGTTCCAGTATATATTAGATGCTAACAGCGATTTCTTTCAAATTGTTGGGACTTTAATTCGGCAATAATTAATTTAAAGTAGAAATTAGGAAGATGAAGTTGAAACTGCATCAGGTGACGTGAATATATTGTAACTTTTAACATGAATTCAAGTATTTAAGTCGTAACATACGAAGACAATAACTATTATGCAGAAGTTTATTTTTTGGAAGTTCCAGAGATTTCTCAATGTTGTGTTAATGTGCCCAAATTAATAAATTCCACAAGTTCATTTCTTCGACCGCAAACAATATGTGAAACTATTTTTCTTCTGATTATTATTTCCAAATAACACGGCGATCACCTCCGGTAGCTCCAAAATCAATTAGCTATTTCAGAGCGTCATAATATCGTCACATGTCGGTCACGTGATCAAATAATATCGATCACAGAATTGGTATTGAGAATTGTTCTCCTGTAGGGTACCTCCTGGTTAGCAAAATGCCTCAAGGAACCTCACTGATTGTGAGGCAAACTGTCAGGCACTGTGTCGTCAAATTATTTAAAGAGACATCGAATGAAGCTGAAGTGAGTCAACTAAAATGTAAGTACCGTAGTTATGAAAAAGCTCCAAAAGGTGCCCAGCTCAAAATTAATGTAGCTACACATGTTCGAGTAGAGGACATTATATTGGTGAATGAAAGGGATTTGCTAACCTGTAACCGCTAGAGCAAATACGTTTTATAGTCCATCAGCAGCATTTCAATTATCCTGTCAGCTTTCTATCCTTGATCTGTTTTTATATATAGTAGTAGGAAATGAGTGGCTATATTTCCAATTAATCATTGAATATAATATAATATGTGAAGTGTCGTTGATGAAGCTGAAAAAGTAGTTTGTTGCCAAGGAAACGGTTGCTAAAGCAGTTCCTCTTGGCCAAAAATAGAATGAGGTATTTTAAATATAAGTTATTACAACTTCCTGTGTCATGTGAACTAGTTTTACATTGTAAAGAAGACAATCACATGACAGTAATGTTTTACGTCACCAATTCAAAGTTGAGGGCGGTAATGTCATTAAAATCTAAATACATATTAAAACTGTGATTGCAAGTACGCTCTGCATTGCACATTGTTCTACTCAAATTACACTGTAGATAAAATAAAATACCGATATGTACATTTCCACAGTGGTATTCATTTGCACACAGTTGTACCAAGCTGCCTACTAACTGCACAATTTCACATAGCAACACACAGCAGCATACATAGGTGTTCTCAGCAGTAAACACTGGGTTGCAAACAAGTACACTGAAATTCGAAATTCCTGCATTAAGAGCCGTAATTTCAAAGATTGAATCAAATTTTTGGGATACAAAGTAACAATTTGATATATTATATAGTCGAAGTTTCCGGAAAAATGTCAATTGCTGCAGAAAATAAACGAAAGTTACAAATGAAATAGTCGAAAGTTTCAGATAAAGAAAGTTCGTTATTAAAATCCTAAATGTCGAGCTTCTATATCGCAATTCGTCTTTTTATACCAAAGTTTTAAGGATAAATTTCGGTATGACAGGTTGAGTAGAAAAATAATATGAAGAATGTAACGTTACTTTAACAAAAGTTAGCAGTTATAACTAGAAAGTTGAAATTTCAAGAACAGATGGGGGAAATGCTTTAAAGTCTTCCAAAACTTGAAAAGGAAAGCACAACTTTGAGATCAAATAATCTACATTTTGAAGTTCCCCAAGCCGGCCACAGATTGTCTGCCCTCAAGTTTAACGGTTTTCTACCCCCCCCTCCCCTACTCCCCCACTCCCCCTCCCACTTATTAATAGCTTCCTTTGCCACTTTAAAATGTTTACAAGTGAATGGATGTTTTCAAATCTCTATAGGATCAAGGGAAGTAAAACATGAAAATAACTCACTGCGATAGGTACATGATAGGTACATGATTTACTATTGTGTTTATTTTGACTGTTGCAGTAATGTTTTATATCATTTTCTACTATTTTGTAATTGAAAACAGATAACACACTAAACACACTATACACACTATAACACACTATAACAAACTGTAACACTGATCACACATCCCATCAGTATAGTCCTATAATGTGGAGAATAGATTATCTAATAAAGTTCGCACCTTCCGCAGATGACTTGAACAGTATTTTAGCTTTTGGTCATGTGGAATAATGAAATTATCAACATATTGATCAGAATTTAAATTTGATCGGTGAAGGGGATATGGTCACTGAGATCAAACGTTATAGTTGCTATTCCAGTTAAATTACTTCAGTGTGGTCGGCCTGTAGATATAATTTAACTTATTTTTGAGACGCTTACTTTAATGTTCATTTCTTAATTGGACTTGACCGATAAAAGTAAACAACATCAACATGGACAAAAGGATTGCGTTAATAAGTGTAAGAGAAACATGGTTGTTTCCTTGCCATATCTCAGATCATTATACGATTGATAGAGTTTGGTATATAAATAACTTTATCGTTCTTGAGCAAATACAATGCGAAATAATCTATGCTTGTCTCAAATCACACGGACGAAATACAGAACAGGAAAGAGTTGTAACCAGCGTAAGTGGGTCTCAACTAGGAAGGAATAAAATGGTACTTATATTAAGTGGCTTCATTTGCATACACAGACATAGTAAAAGGTGAAATGCTATCGAAAGTTCAAGTATAACTTCAGTAATTTAGACCAGAGATGAGATGGCAGCTTGGCTTGTGTACGGGACTACTATAGATAAATTACTTAATGCAGAGAAAAGCTGGTGAATAAAGACATATTCAGTATACGTGTATAACAGCTCTACAGAAGCCATGTTGATTTTCTCTCTATATACCTGTCTCTCTCTCTCTATATATATATTTATATGCTCTAGAGTCACTGTAGTAGGTACATAGTGGGATCTATATGTTGCTTTCTCTCTCCACCTCTCTCTCTCTCTCCACCTCTCTCTCTCTCTCTATGCTCTAGAGTTACTGTAGTAGGTACATAGTGGGATCTCTATGTTGATTTTCTCTACATAGAAAATAGCTGCAGTTGTTGTGTGTTCTACACCCAACTGGGCTATGAGATACATTGCAAAGACATTTCGTTGTAATTTTTGTTTTTGATATGTATTTATTTTGTGTTAGAGGGAGCAAACCGTATGTGAAATTGATGCATTATCCCCTAACCAATCAGGGTGTTTCCCTTCTTCGGCTCCCTGCACTTCCGATCAATTACAATGTACCCCCATTAGACCTACACTCTCTTACACCTCTCCTAATATTACCAAGTCATCATCAAAGTCCCACAGGTTTTCTAAACTACACCATCCCGTACCCCAGTACCACTTGCATCTGTGATTCTTAAAATAGCCCTGTCAATCTTGGTCACTGTAGCATCAACAGATATATTAATTACTCTATGATGCTTGTTTCCATAGAAGAAATATTTGCAGAATATGTAACACAACAAATATGTAAGGTTATTATTTATAGCTAAATGGTGGGCGATAGACATGGGTGGGAGGTGTGCGTGGGGAGAAGGATGGGGAAGGGGAGGACGATGGGGAAGGGGTAGAAGGAAGGGGAAGGGGAACAAGGATGGGGAAAGGATAGAAGGAAGGAGACAAGGATTGGGATGGGGATGAAGGAAGGGGAATGGGAGAAGGATGGGAAGAAGAATAGGGAAGGGGACAAGGATGGGGAAGGGGAAGAAGGGAGGGGAAGGGGAAGGGGAAGAAGATGGGGAAGGGTAAGAAGGATGGGGAAGGGTAAGAAGGATGGGGAAGGGGGACAAGGATCGGAAAGGGGGAGAAGGATTTGCAAGGGGCGAAGGAAGGAGGACAAGGATGGGAAAGGGGGGATGAAGGGGAAGGGGAGAAGGATGGGTAAGGGGGAAAGGATGGGGGAGGGGATGTTGATTTAGGTGTGTGATATCGTGAGCGCTAAGTTAATAGCCCGGACTTGGACTCCTGGTTTTCTGGCTCGGATTGGCTGGATTCATCCGTGCGTCATTACAACAGGGACACACGACAAGCTTAAAAAAGGTTCAAGAGCTAAACCTGTTTGGAACACTGTATAACTATAGCGTATCTGGTCTCACTTAATGCCGCTATAGCAATTGTCAGATTTAGTCGACTTCTCCGAGACTGGTGTATACTGACACGTGATATCAAAGAGGAAATATAATATGATACACAGAAGCTACACTACCATATATACCAGTATAAGAATATATTCTTCATAAGTATAGCGATATGCTAATATTAACAGCCCTTCCTGCTATATGTTGAATTGACAATACATATGATAATGGAAACGTTTATTGTGATGACCGAAATGCTTTACTTCAGTAATTTAAACATTGACTGAGGAATTGTGAAATTTTAAGTGAATATGTTGGAATCGAAGCCCAAAGAGTAATAGATAGCTAGATTTAGAGTAATTTCTACTGTCTAGTAAAATTACAATCGAAACACTTCGTTTAAGTTTTGGTAATGAATTCTTAAAGAAGCATTTATAGTAAAACAACCAGAAGAAGAAAACGAAATAGTTGCTTTTATTCTAAAGACGAATAACCTTCAATCAAAGGAACGCAAATCAACAAAACCTCAAATTCTGAAGATAAAGGCGGTGATTTGAATCTCATGGCACCGTATCCTTCAGAGGGTATTTCCCTTTAACTATTTGCATACCGTCGGAAACAATAATAATAATAGCTTGTGCAAATAAAATACTTCAACACAGAGGAAAGTATACACTGCGTTTACTGAAGGGCAGGAAATTCTAAACAGAATTGCTTAGAATTAACTGGAAAGGGAAACAGAAATCTTGATCTGTCGTGGAGTCGTGACTCTGTCACTTATGAATCTTGAATCCCAGACTAAACTACGAAGTGTTATCATACAAACAAGAACAAAGATATATTTTAATGTAGCTACAGACTAAATAATTGGTTCATTGAGAGTGATTGATACCCGTTAATATAATTACGGCATAACCTGCCAGAGCGTATGCCAATTGTGTGTTTATGAAACAACCATCTGTCGCTACCGACCCCGATCTTACAAATTCCACCATGTTTGGCACTTCAGTTACACATTAAACATAGAGAAAAGCTTTGCCTGTATGTGCAGCCAATTTAGGTGACAAGTTTTAATATAAAGTGACAAATTGGGAGCATTTCATACCAATTTAAGATGACGTCACAAGATGAAACGACACTGTTCGCTGACCCCCCTCTAAACCGATCTACATATGCAAGTAGATATAGGCTGCTACCGTGTCATTGTCAGCTACCGAGTTCATATGCCTAGTGCTTCGCAGATCCCAGGTAGTAGGTTTGCGCATGGTCAGTTTTTTTTTAACATGGAGGTTGCACGGTCAGATCTAGCTGAAGTCATACTACAATACTAAGAAATGATGTTGCTTATACTGTATGACTATCTTCGTGGTAAGTTACTATTCAAACGAACTTTAGAATGGCCAAGGCAACTAGGAGACACCACACTATCATACTCTGATGTGATTTTGCTTACATTATGATATTCTTGAACATAAGATTTTATCTTGCCGCCAAGAACAACCAGACTTACCAAAACTATACCTGCCTGTCAGATCATCCTCTACATCGTGCATTGACTTCCTGTGCATTAAGACAAACTAAAATTGACTAAATCCTGCAATCATCCAACTTTTAGAATCACACTTTTTAGAAGATCTGCACTTTTACTTCAAAATGGAGTTTTAAATCCTTTACTATGATCATACACACAGTCAACATGACATACTACCTATGCCTGGCGATGCTTATAATGCGATGTAATGTTATGTGAATTGCAGATATATGCATGAATCTTTCTCTTTATGTACCATGTAAAAGAAGAGGTTTTAATAAAGCAGCCTGTTTAATTTGGTCGGCAATTTTCCAAACCGCGAATTACATAAAATAAGATTGCAATTTATCGCACTAAGAATGCATGAAATGAAGGTTAAAGAGCGACCACTGAATGAATTCGATTCGACACTCGTCTCCAGAAGGACTTTAAAGATTAGAATTTGACAAATTACAAATTTTCAAAATTTCAACTTATATTCTACTACTTAAAATAACACTTGACTGAACAAGCTACTATGACCTACATTAATATGGAATTCTACTTCAGAACAGCTTCGATAAATTGACAAATTTGAGAAATAATAAGAATATAAATATTAGACAAACACAACATTAACATCATGAAAGAATACAAAAGTGATAGCTTCAAGCAAAAATGATACCAAGCCTTGGCGAGAGCGAAAGTTTGAAGTTTCAAAATATATGTTGTAACCATACTTCATTATTACAACATTATGTTTTTAGATGTGTGTTTGGATGTAAACACACGAATAATAACAATGATGAAATTGAAAGGCATTATTACATAGTCCATAGTTTCGGGCAATTTGCGGCCCTGTGGTACAATCTTTACAAGTCTATTGGCGAGGCTCGCGGAACCATTGTGTTTAGTACATCGGATAGACATGCACATGTAGAAATTCCTGCTCTTCTACTGTATCATATAGAGTCATATGGTTCATATCACAGGAGTGTATAGGTACAAATTAGATTTTGGCTCGCACGACCTGTGTCGTGTAAACCACTGTATACCATACCGATCATATTATTGACTAGTTATATACTAGTTATCCATTGTTCCCAGCACATAATCTAATGTATACACATTCTTTATTTCCATCAGGTTATAGTCATATATGCATCACAGATACATTGGTATTGTCAGCTGGTATACACTAATGTTGATAAAACTACTTAAAACCGTTAAAAACACGCAATTAAAGGTAATATAATAACAAGATGTTCTTATCAAAGTAAGACAGTCGTGTTTCTTTAGATTTATAGCTCACAATTTCTCCTAATGACTTCAGCATGCACCGAAGTGGTAGGCTTGTAGCTCTATTTGGATTACTGGACTGCTACCATTATTTCTTATCACATCAAGAAGTTCGTCGGTGTCATTACTGTGCAATCTCTCTTATATCACATTCGTTATTTGTGCATTAACAGCTCAGTATATAGATGCACTCTCTGAAGTCCAAAGAGGAGTAAGTATAGAAATTAATGACACACTTGACAAATAATTCTAGCAGCAACAGACTTGCCGTGAGGTTGAAGTACGAATTGTTGTAATAAATAAGTGACACATGTCGTTCATTATACACCATTAATCGTCGGTAACCGACAGATAAAATCGCCCTTTGTAATTTACGGTAGTTGAGTCCGATATAGGTATCAAGCGACCGAGGTATTTAAGATAGGCCCTGCAGGTATTCTAAGGGTCTTCTACATTACATCTAATTAATAATCTAGGTAACCTGCATAGTGTCTTTATATGCAGCATATATCTTTCTCGAGTGAATGTGTAACTACTTGTTTGTTTAATATTACAAAGGTATATTATAGTGTGCCTCACATCAATATGTAAAGTATGTCCATGTCCTATCTGTCTCCATCTTACATATATAAATACATATACACTGCTTAAAATACTGTCATTAAAAATAACAAATAAACCGTCACGTCGATATTCCAGGGTCGTATACGTAAATCGTATTTTGTTTGGATCATCCGCCATTTAAAGGAAAGTCGATGCCATGTGGGTCGTTATTGATTCTACGATGTTATACAACAAAACGATAAAAAACCGAGCTAGGAGAATGGCGCCAAGAGTGTGATTAGTATGGGCAGTTTCGCTATACACACTGCAGAATACACACGAACGTAGGAGGACACGACCACTATTTTGCATTGCAATTAGATACGATGGTATGTAAATATTAAGTAAACATGGCAAAGAGTAGTTTGTTATTCCTCGTCCTTGAATGAATCAGTCTCATAATGTCGCAGGTGATCAAGGTGTTGTTCCTGTATGTAGTTTCACCTATCGTAAACACAGGTAAAAGTGCATTGAACTATCATGGAACAATAGAAGATGAACAAAATCGGCTCAAAACTCTTTCGGTGCGGATGACGAAAAACGCGTGAGACTATATCTTAGTTTAAACCACTTTGTTGTTTATATTTAATGTGATGGTATCCTAACACGGAAAGTGAAGAGCTTACACTAGGTTTTTACAATATATTGATTACAATAACTCAGTACGTTAATGAAAGTCGTAACAAATACTTGAAACTATTTAAAAATGTTAACAGTTT
>KN888413.1:26998-40447 GCA_000934455.1 Apostichopus parvimensis | reverse complement strand
AGTACAGTAAACTGAGATGTGTGTTGTATTGCAGGATAAATGCATATGAGAAATTCATTTCATCAAGTATATTTCTTAAGAACTGGCAATTCTTAAGTTGCTAAAATTATGAAGTTCTAGGGCCTGGTTTATACTGACCATGGAGGGTCTCAGGAGCCACAGAGGCAGTTTGAAAGTCCTTCAGGAGTTCACTAACGTCGACACTTTGCCGTGGAGGGACGTGATCTGATGGAGGAAAGGGGGACGGAATAAGATCTTGAAGATATTTGACAGAACTCCATTGCAATGCAACTATTGAGCTTAAACTGTTCACCTTTCAACCAAACTGAATTTGCAGTTTCTTTGTGTTTCAAACAGTGGATTTTCGCTCTAGCATATCAAAATTTGTCAAAAGGGGTCATAGCCAGAGATTGGTAAGATTTTAATGAAATTATTAACTTCTTGTAGACCTAACTATATGTGACCAAATTTATATTCTAAATATAGCCCAGAACACAGCAATTCCATGTTCCAAATTCATCTTCTCCCTGACAAAAATGATGGGGAAAGAAAAATGTCTCACCTGCTCATGACACTTTAACTTACACCACTATTTATAAAAAATGGCAGCACACGGACAGGACTTTTTAAAATGGAATATCCTCACAAATGGTGTCTCTTTAAGATGTTTGGATAAATTCATCACAAAGACCTCTATCATATATCTATTCATAAGCTAACGATGATAGTTTGAAGTTGTTCTCCTCTGATAGCAGTTTTCATACCTTTAATCATTATTCCTCCCTTTAATGTAAAGTTGCTCCAACCCTTTCAAAGTCATTCCAATCGTATGAAATGTTCATCCATTCTCTACTTTTTCTCAGATGCAACCACACTTTTTTTTTCTAATCTGCATATTCATGAATAAATACTTAACCTTGCAGGGCAAGGTAACTTTGGATGCTGACACAAGATCGTTTTTTTTTGTTTTATTCCATTTCTTTTAAAATTAAAGCCATAACAAAACAAGGCTCAGGCAATTCTTACCAAATATCCAGTGACTCTGGTTGTACTGCATGTTTGAGGTTTGAACACCTGTATCCTTTACTTTACAAGTTCTCCTTTCCTTCGGTGCCGGTGATGGTGTAGCTGGTGGTGTTGGGGAACGGTTTGAAGTATCTTCTGCCTTGACTGTTAATGTTCTACTACTACTCGATACCGACCTCCTGGACTTTTGAGAATCACTATTAAAGTCTTCTGAATATGAGGCCTGCCCCGAGGTCGAATAATTTCTCGATCTTCTCGACCTTCGGTTAATACGTGGTGTCTTCTTTGCAGACTTGGAAATTTCAGAATCTGACGAATGTCTCGATTGCGAAGAAGTTTTGGACGAATGTGAGGGGGGAGTCCGAGATCTATGCGAGGCAATCGAAGAGTATGAACTGGCGAGTCTATCTGTGTCTTCATCGGAGCGTGTTTTATCTGCCTCTCTGACAGAGTCGTTCTCTGTCATGGTGTTTATCTCACTTTCAGTATCTGTGTGAACCTCTTCACTCATCGCGGAACGACTGGCCGATTGCTTCCTCTGAACACTTTGGTCGTCTTCTAACCAGGCCTGCTTTCCTCCACTGAATCTTTTCTGTACTTCTCCTCTGTAGGATCCATCTGTTTCATCCCCTTTACTGTTATCGGTTCCGTTATCGTTCACGATGGCTGGCCGTAAATCTGCTGCTTGCAAAATGTTTAATTTAATCTCACCTGCCAATGAAATGAGAGAGAACTTACAGTCACATATATTATCAAGTCTAATTTACTCTCAATTAAAGAACTGCATATGCCCTCGATGGACCCGAGATAGTAAGAACAACATAGAGATATAGGAAGATACATGTACATTTTGACAATTTCTTACGTCAAACTAAATTAGCAACTAAGACATGGACTGTATTTAATGTAACAGAGTTGACTGTACATCACTTTATCAACAGGAAAGGGGAATGAGTCTGAAGACATTGAAGCATTTAAGTGACATCTATCTGATTTGTTGATTTGGAGTTGACTTGACTACAAAGGCAACCAATGGTGAAGTTATTTCTTGTACAATGGCATTTACTGCATTTACTGCCAACAATGTACCAAAGTGTTCTACAGAAGTTTGACCTCAAAGTCTTACTCATAGCAAAATCAAATTTCTACTCCAGCATCAGGGTGAGCAAGTTGGATTAATTTACTCAAAGGTTGTGGTGTCATCAAAACCTGTGTTGAAGTTGTAGACGGACACAGTTACAGACAAGAACAAGAGTTGATTATACAAAGCTTCTCCAGTTCCTTTTAAAAATTTTTTTTTTATAAGAGGTTAAAACTCTTACCCTGAGAACTGTCAGAAACATCAGTGGATATACTCTCAGAGGGATAGTCAACATTCTCCTTAATATCTTCAACAATTGGTAAATCATTTGATTGACTGATAGAGTCTGGTGTAGGTGGTGAGTCTATCTTGAAAGACTGCAGGAAGAAGAAAAGGCAGATATCTAAAGAATCATTCCTAACTCCGGAAGGATAGCACCGAGTTCGAGCAAATAACTTTGCCTTAAATTTGAATTTTCTCACAGCAATCCACAGAGAACATGCTAGGTTAGACCCACTAAAGAATCACTGACAAATCTGCAACAGAGATTACAGTACTAAGAAAGGGAGATTCCATATGTTAGCAATCATAATATAATTAATAAAGTTAAGGGTCCATTGAATGAGAGAATCTTTGTTATCTTTGATGTCTGAATGAGAGAGTCTGTTTTACATTTGATGTTTGAATGAGAGAGTCTGTATTACTGTACCTTAGATGTCTGTATGAGAGTCTGTTTTACTTTTGATTATGGAATGAGTGTATTACCTTTGATGTCTGAATGAGGGACTGGGGAGTCTGTATTACATTTGATGTCTCAATGAGAGAGTCTGTATTACCTTTGATGTCTCAATGAGAGAGTCTGTTTTACCTTTGATGTCTGAATGAGAGAGTCTGTATTACCTTTGATTATCTGAATGAGAGAGTCTGTATTACATTAGATGTCTCAATGAGAGAGTCTGTATTACATTAGATGTCTCAATGAGAGAGTCTGTATGACCTTTGATTATCTGAATGAGAGAGTCTGTATTACATTAGATGTCTCAATGAGAGAGAGTCTGTATTACCTTTCATGTCTGAATGAGAGAGTCTGTTTTACATTTGATGTCTCAATGAGAGAGTCTGTTTTACCTTCGATGTCTGAATGAGAGAGTCTGTATTACCTTTGATTATCTGAATGAGAGAGTCTGTATTACATTAGATGTCTGAATGAGAGAGTCTGTATTACCTTTCATGTCTGAATGAGAGAGTCTGTTTTACATTTGATGTCTGAATGAGAGAGTCTGTTTTTCCTTTGATGTCTGAATGAGAGAGTCTGTATTACCTTTGATGTCTCAATGAGAGAGTCTGTTTTACCTTTGATGTCTGAATGAGAGAGTCTGTATTACCTATGATTATCTGAATGAGAGTCTGTATTACATTAGATGTCTGAATGAGAGTCTGTATTACCTTTGATTATCTGAATGAGAGAGTCTGTATTACCTTTCATGTCTGAATGAGAGAGTCTGTTTTACTTTTGATTTTGGAATGAGAGTCTGTTATACCTCTGATGTCTGGAAGAAAGAGTCTGTATTACCTTTGATGAGACAAACCTTTGTTTAACCTTTGATATCTGAATTAGAGTCTGTTTACCTTTGATGTCTGAATGAGAGCATCTGCTCTACAAAGAAACTGCAGTAATTTGGAGTATATATCTACTTTAACCATCAAGCTTCTAATGGGAATACTTATCAACAAAAATGAAACAAAAGGCAATATACTTTCCATTAATGGTTGATTACTTCATACCCTCATTAACACATTTAACAGGCTTCCATTTTCATGTGATATGGGATTAAGTTATTACCAAATGTAAAAACATGTAAACATATTTTACCTTCTTGACATGTACCTCTGCTTTTCTCAGCGGTACATGATCTTCTCTTTGTGCTGTGTCTGACTCCACGCTATTTATCAAATCTTCCACATCATCGTTATCACTTCCAAGGTTTGACATAATTCTGTCAAAGGCAGCCGACTTAGCCCTCACTGGTGTGTTTCTCTCCGGCAAATCTTTCTCGGGGATTTCCTGATACTTGTCCTCTGCCTTTTTTAGATTCTCCGTCCGTTTCCTCCATCTGCTGGTATTCGTTTGATAGCCTCCCAACTCTTCTTCTGAAAGCGATGCACGGACCGCGGAACCGACGTCGTCGGAAACGTCAGAAACCTCGTCGCTGTCGTGCAGACTTGGTTTCCTTCTCTCCGCCAATGCTGCTCCCTTAGATTTTTCATCCTGCGTCGAGGGAGGTGAACTTTCAGCAGCGGGGGATGGTTTACTAGTTGCTCGGCGGTTGGATTTTAGGAATTGGCTGCCGCTCTTAATGGGTGTAGAAGTCTTTGGCTGGTAGATCTCGCCTGCATCATCACCGTCTACAGTGTCACTACCTGATACTGGGTGAGTCGTCCTCTTCTGTAACTGGGAGAGGTATGCCTGACGAGGAAATTAAGCAGTGGCATTGAGACTTTTCCTTCATGTCCATTACATTAGATAAAGGGGGGGGGGAACAGGGCAAAGAGATTGACAGGAGAATTGACTGTAGCTTTCACATACTCAATTTGCCCCTGCTCTGCACCTTCCTGTTATGAGTCTTTTTTTTTTTTTTTAAACACACATCACAACGTGTCATACCATGGAGGATGCAACATCAACAAACATCAACAATGTCGTTGTTCGTCTGAATAGGTATTCGTATGTCTTTTTTTGTTGAAAGGTCGCCGTCAAACCTAGCTACTTCAGTACCTGTATAAAATTTTCCAACCCTTAAGGCTTATACATTTAACTTGCATTCCAATTTCCACAGTTCTAAAGCAAATGCACTTTCATGTTGTAATAGTATCCACAGCATGATTTTCAGAGGTTTATTGCTCACTCTCAGTTTTACAACCACATCATAACAAGGTCAATTTCCCTTATCTCAGCAATTTACCCAAATGCAACAACGGATGCCACATTTGCATTACAAAAATACCACCAAATTTTGAAAATGTCCTCTCTCTCTATTAAATAACATTACACACTGCTATGAGTTGTGCTTTTGACCTAGAGATGCTGACAATTTCCTGCAATGTTGCTATAAAGCAATCAACCTTGAGCCATCAGAAAGTTTCTGCAAAGGAGAATTGAAATATATGCAGATGTGGCCTTGCCAATCTATGACAATTGCTCGGAAACGTAAGCATGGAAATGCACTTAAAACTTCTCCAATACTTTTCATACATTTAAACAAGCATTTCATAGACACATATCATCAAATATGATAGCATTCATCAATATATTAGACTTGATATGGGAATTAAATGGAGGGTCAATTAAGCTAATTTACAATCGAGGCAGCAACTAATGACCTTAATAAATTAGTTACCTTCAGCTCATCCTCCTCTTCATCTTGCTCATCTTTCTGATGTGACAAGGTCGAGGTAGATTTTTGGCCAAATCTTTTTCCAGACAATTGACCCTGAGCCCTCTCGAGGATGGATAAAGTACTGGATTTTGGTCGATACATCATTCACTTATAATAAGTAAAAGTAAAGCGGATTAACACAAACAGAGAAACATGAAGTAAAATGTGTTAAATATTTTAAATTATATGATATGTTTGATACACATAGCATATTGTGGGCTTATAATTGACGGATTTAAGGATATGATTAACGATCGATGTCTATCAAACGAAAAATCGAAATCACTGTAATCGTTTCTCATACATGTTTGTAGTTCCTCAGAAATGTAATGATCTCAAATTATTTATTGTTCCGTGCCTGCGCAACGTACAATTGAGCAGAATTTGACCACACAATGTCTCCCACGTCAAGTTCTTCATACGCCTAAAATGACACATTCGTCAATAAGCTAACTGTAGTGTAGGCCTAAGTATACATCCATTGACTTTGGATGCTGTTTGCTATGCTCTGAGCCTCTTACTGTAGCTGAGACAGGTCAGGTCCCAGAGAGTAGTGATATATATTGAGGTAATTTTGGCTTTTTAGGGAGTAAGATTCCAAATGCCAAACAAATGTGCAAAACTGAGGGGAGGGTGTTGAAAGCCTTAAAAAAAAAAACCACACAATTTGATCAGCATACTGTATACCTGAAATGGATTAAACCTCATCAAATATATGTAACTCTGCTTGAATGCAAAAAGTTTAAGGTTGCCTGCTGTATCGTTGCTAGAAATATTTGAAGTTGCGTCAATTACAAAGGTGCATCAATTATGAAGCCTTTACTATTAAGTACTGTACACTGAAGATAATATCTGTCCCAAGCATTGGTACAATAAAACTGAGATTAGTTGGGGAAACTGAGAGTCAATACTAATGTGTCAGTTATAAGTGCAGTAGCATCTAGCTATTTTGACAAAAATATAAATTGTGTCTATGATATATGTGCTTAGTAGTGACCTTGAAAAATTGAGAAACCTCAGTAGTCAATCTTTTTTAGTATATTGGTTAAAGGGTGTGAAGACTCGCGCAAAAAGGAACGTCTAATGCCGGTTATCTGACCTAGTTTTGAATGAGGTGTAACAGAAGTGTTTGACACCACCATCGATCCCCCAAAAAACACACACACAGCTTGCTACCATCGGTAATTAGACACTAGTGTACAGTCAGTACATACAGTACAGCTGCGGTCAATACCCACAGCACAGTGTACAAACTATACAGCGATGGACATCTCAGGTCCAGCTAAAGATAACAAGGTATCACGTTACACTACTGTACTGTCTGCATTTTGTAGCGACACGAACAAAACGTCACTTGCAAGCAACGGAAAGTTAACTTTTTCAGATGGCCGCACGCGGTTTGGGGCGAGTTTTCAATGCCTTTAAATCAAGTTGATTATGTTGCAGTGTTGGATGAAGAGCCATCTATAATTGTTGAATGTAATATTATCATACAAATTTATGACATGGTAGAGAATGTCTGTAATTAAAGCCTTACTTCTCCATATTTGAGTAATGGGCAAAAACCCGGCCTGACCTTAGATGATTGCACCATTCGTTCATAGTAACAGTACCACCACAGAACATTAAGCAGCGTAGGCCTAGGCTTAGTGCAACTTAGCAGTGTACAGTAGGCTAGAGAAGGCAATATGTAATACTTTGGTCTTGACTTTATAAGAAAGGTTGTTAATTTTACGGTAAAGCCTCAATTAAAGCCGGTGAGTCTAATTTTATAGACCTGGCCTTACGTAAAACCTGGCTTACGTCAGTAACATTATGCGTCAAATGTTCCATTAGCATTACTAAGGACGCTCGATCACAAATAAGTTCGTGCGAAGCAGTTGTCAATTGTTGCATCACTGCATTTCATTTCTTTTGTACATTATAAATATAGAGCACATTCATTACCGTATATCGTTGCTACAGACAGAATAGGTTTTTAGCTTCCCGCAGGCGCTAATGTAGGAAGAGAAACGCCTAAGGACGATTACTGTTCAGGTACTGTTCACATCCTACAGTTTGGAATTTGCAGAACTGGTACCCAACGATAGACTGTACAAAAGCTTTGGTATTTCAATATAAATATGGAAGGCGGAGAGGGCAAAAACTATGTACAAAATAGCAGATTTTCTTGTGTGGCCAATGGGCCAATTGCGCTCGAAAAAAAAAACCTTACATCTGTGGACGACAAAGAACCAGTAGCGGAGCGTCCATACAGTCAGGGAGGGGGCGGATGCCCCCCCCCTGACGGACTCAAATGGACTGCTGGCGCCCTTTTCAGCTTTTTACCACTTTTTACTTATTTGCGATTATTGACTTTTTTATTGCGCTCTCATCTTCCTATTGACATTTGTCACATTTTGTTGGGGTAATTTTCTGACAAAATGGCGATAACACCTATTTATTCTTCGTTTATCTGCAAATTAGCAAGGCCCGGAAAGGGTCATTTCCTGCGATCTAGAGTGTATCTTTACTCAAAAAATTTCTGTACGCTCCGCGCCAACCAATGGTGGCGCTCCGCTTAGATAGTGTCAAAAGCGCCCTTACAGACCATTCTCGCCCCCCCGACCAATACCCCTAGCTCCGCCACTGCAAAGAACATAGGCGTAGGAGGCGGGGGGGGGGGGGTGGGGGGTGGGGGGCTGCAATGACCCAGCAATGACCAGAATCGGATGTAATCTGGGTGGGGAAGCAGGGGAGGGGAGGGGTGGATTGGTTAGTGCATATACTTTATGGCCTCAGTAGAGAACACAGTCCTACGTGAGTTGAAAACGAAACAAGGCAAAATAATATTGAAACACAATCACCTCCTTCTGGGGGCGGTAGTGAGGGGGGGGGGAGGGGGACCGAGAGCCAGGAGCCAGGAGGGACCCGAGGAAAATTACTATATGTCACGAAGCCTGACTTTAATTTAATTTTCTCGACAAGAATATTATGTAAATTAGAATATATTATTCCTTATCCCCTACTTTTCCGGGCCCCGGGGCTGAAGCGCCTAGACCCCTTATCGTTGGGCCTGGCTACTTGAAACTCAGACAATGGTTGTGGATTACAATCAGGTTCTGATTGTACATTTTAGGAGGCATACATGGTCAATATCAGTGCGCATTCTACAATCTATTTCACATGTTATTGCCCGGCCATTATCTCATATTTTTAATATTTCACTATCAACTGGTATATTCCCAAATTCTGCCAAACTTGCTAAAGTAACACCTATATTTAAGACAGGTAAAACTGATGAATTGTCAAATTATAGACCAATTTCAGTACTCACTTCTCTATCTAAAATAATTGAGAAACTTATTTACTCCAGAACTATAACTTTTCTAAATAACAACAACATAATTTCCGATAATCAGTATGGTTTTCGTCAAAATCGTTCAACTAGTACGTATGGCTGGCCTTGATGTCATTGATTTTATTACTACTGGTTTTAATAATAAGCAGTCTACCCTTGGAATATTTATAGACCTATCAAAAGCTTTTGATACGGTCAATCATGATATATTATTAAGCAAACTAAGTCATTATGGGATTAGGGGACTTGTGTTACAGTTGTTTAGAAATTACCTATCTGATCGTAAACAGAGTGTTATTATTGGTGAACACGTTTCAGCTTATTGTAATATAACTTGTGGTGTTCCTCAGGGATCTATTTTAGGACCGCTCCTTTTTCACATTTATATCAATGATCTCCCTAATTGTTCAAGTTTTCTTAAATTTTGTCTTTTTGCTGATGACACTAGCATATTATTTAAGAATAATGATTTGAATGCATATAATCGTATCTTAAATAATGAACTTTCTGTTATTGCAGATTGGTTTTGTGCTAATAAGTTGTCTCTTAATGTCAATAAAACTAACTTCATAGTTTTTCACACTTACCATTCCACTAAACCCAAACTAAAACTTATCTTGAACAATACAATTATACATGAAACAGAAAACATTAAGTTCCTTGGAGTTCAACTTGACCCACTCTTAAGCTGGAAAACTCACATTGATTATATTTGTACTAAAGTGTCTAAGACGATTGGCATTCTTTATAAAATTAGGCTTCAGGTTCCTCATCAGGTATTATTATCCCTTTATTATACATTGGTTTATCTTCATCTTTCGTATTGTAATATTCTCTGGGGGCAATGCGCATACTGTTCACCTGAATAGATTATTTGTGCTCCAAAAGAAGTTGATACGACTGATTAGAAAATCAGATTATCTAAGTCATACTACTCCTATTTTTAAGAATTTAAGTATTTCAACAGTTTTTGACATATATCAACTCCAGCTTGGAATCTTTGTTTTTAAATATCTTCATGAATTACTTCCACCTCCGTTTAAGATTTTTAATCAACTCCATAGTCATAACACTAGACACTCAACTGCCATTCATTTTGATTACCCACGATTAGTTTTAAATACTAAATCTGTAAGATTTACTGGTGCCACATTTTGGAATATTCTCGAACCCAAACTTAAAAAATTACCAACCTTATCAGTATTCATAAAGCAACTGAAGCTATATTTGTTAAACAATGACTTGTAATATATTATCACATTTAATAATGCTACCTGTGCTTCCCGTTTGGGAGGGTGACATTGGTATTATTCATTATTGTAAATGTAATTGTAAAAAAGAAAAAAGGGAAATAAACGAAACAAAACGAAACGAAATATATGCTCAATCCACTGAACAACGTTATGTAACTTCAACACACTTCCAATACGATCTTGATCAACACATGCTCCATATATGATTAAGCAGAATGGGTTTGATGGTGGGTCGATGTCGTCAAATGATAAAATGTAAGTCATCGTGTGTTTCTTTAACAGAACATACAGCAGTTTTTAAAATGAAGAAAAAACATTGATCTGTTATGCTATAATAGAATGGCTCGCCACATCAATTCATAAACACAGTCGTTTGCTTGCTGAAATTCTGACTTAGTCAGGGGGTAGGAAGCTTCCAAAAAGTGGGGGGGGGGGGAGGGGCACAACATCAGAGGGTTTTTAGCAAAGTGAACTGAAGCCAACTACGTTCTGTGACGTTCAACTTATATTGATTGATCAGAAAAAGAGTATACCGTCTTCAAACAAAATTTGTAACTTGAACAGCAAAACCTAATAAAATAAATATTTGTGCTCTTCATGTATTCAGATTCAATCTCAAGTCTCCCTTCCAGTAGCCTAGGCTACGAAACATATTACAAGAAAAAACCCAAATAATACAAATAATGAGATCAGAACGGTGCTTGTTTGAATCTGTAATAGAAACGGCTGATTGGCCCATTTTAAGTTCAAGTATAACTCCAAATAACGATACGGTACCTGCAATTCGAAAACCGATAAACACACATTTCATTGGCCGTGTATATAATCAGGGGACCGAATAGTCAAGCATTCTTAACATGGGAGAGATTCTGTACAAAAAGGGTTTTCAAATGTTTTCATCTCCCCTATTCACCTCGCCCCCCACATCCGCAAAATAAATGAATAATAGAATAATATGACCTATTATCTAAGATCGCGTTTGGGATAATTTCCAGCAAATTTCGTAGAAGTAGAGTGATTCACATGGACAAAAAACGCAGAGACTAAAGAAAGTAGCATAGGCTATTTAGGTTTACTTCATTTTTTGACAGTATTTTGATTCACAGAATGAAAAACTTATATCCCTTTTCGCATTATGTTCTTTTGTGGACCGGTCGATTTTAATCAACTGGAATTTATTTAGCTGCATTCAGATTCAATTTGAATTCAGATTTGTTTGAATCTGTAATAGAAACGGCTGATTGGCCCATTTTAAGTTCAAGTAACTCTAAATAACGATACGGTACCTACAATTCGAAGACCGATAAACACAAAATTCATTAGCCGTGTATATAATAAGGGGACCGAATAGTCAAGCATTCTTAACATGGGAGGTGTGTACAAAAAGTATTTTTTAATGTTTTCATCTCTCCCCCGCCCCCAACGGGGCAAAAATAAATAAATAATGGAATAATATAACTTATTATCTATGATTTCGTTTGGTATAATTTCAGCCCAATATCGTAGAAGTAAAACCATTTCCCCCCACATTGACAAAAAACGCAGCGAATCAAAAAAGTAGTAGAGAATATTTATGTTTTTTTAATTTTCTGACAGTATTTCTGTTTCACAGAATGAAAGAAACTTATATCCCCTTTCTCATTCTGTTCTTTTGTGGACCGGTCGATTTTAATCAACTGGAATTTATTTAACTCTGTAAAACGGTATTTACATGTGTTAGCAATGCCAAAATATCTTGTGACGTTTAACTCTTATTAATTGATCAGATAAAGAATACCGTCTTCAATCAAAACTGGTAAGTTGTAATAAAACTTGAAACAGCGAATCCTAATAAAATAAATATCTGTGATCTTCATGTAGCTGTATTCAGATTCAATCTCAAGTCTTCCGTTCAGTAGAAACGGCTGATTGGCCCATTTTAAGTTCAAGTAACTCCAAATAACGATACGGTACCTACAATTCGAAGACCGATAAACACAAATTCCATTAGCCGTGTATATAATCAGCGGACCGAAAAGTAAAGCATTCTTAAATTGGGAGAGGTTCTGTACAAAAAGTCTTGGAGGTGGGAGAACATGTTCTACAACTTAAAATAATAAATATAAAAGAAATTGTAGGGATTAATGAAAAAATCATAGTCATCAAAAGAAAATTTTATTCGGAATTATATCGAAGGATGAGTCATCCTGGCACCCTTGCTCGAGTAGAAGAAACCTGTTAATTTTAATGCATAAAGAGGACTAGATGTAAACTTGCAGGCCATGAGAAATTTAGCTTCATCCTCGGCCTTCTATTCAGGATTTCTCTAATTGGATATCCCAACTAACGTTCCTAAGATCCAACTCCCGCTCCCAGAAGAGCCGTGTATAATTATCATTAAAGTGAATTCCTGTTTGAGAGAAACACGTGCCCTCAGCTTGGGCTACATTCCGCTGCCCCACCCCTCCCCTGCCCACTTGTTTCGGATAACTACTAACGCCACTCGGTGTCTACCTCATATTGACATCAGCTCGGCTCCGAACCAATTCAAGTCTCCATGAGACGTCTCTGTTGAGTATATACAGAGTGAATGCCTTAATATTTATGATACTTAGATCAGTCCAATATTAATGTAAAAAAGAAGTAATGCATACTGTCGATGTATGCGATAACTTTATCATATAAAATCAATATCAAAGTATGTTTGAAATAATTTTATGTCAGTTCATGATATTTGATCATGCACGAGAATAGGAATTCGTGCAGGTGGGGAGTTACCATTTAGGTTCTTTTGGTAACAATTAACAGACATATGGCCCGGAGACCAATAAACATTGGATTGTTAATGAGTTTTACTGGGGAAGTAAGTACAGTAGAAATAGGCAGTTTTTTTTTTTAATTTTGGGGATTTTTAGGGTGTGACTAGCAGTGGTAAAAAGACCTTCAGAGAGGAAGGAATTCGTAAATAGAAACTGATACAGAGAGCAAGGGAACATTTCCTGTCTATTTTTTAATGTTTTTCTCGGCCTCGAGAACAGGCCTATTTAGCAGTCTTTTTAATATATTTCATATCTTTCCCAAAAAACTTTTATTCTTGATAATTGCATAAAAAGCCTGTCAGCATTAATGTCAGTGTCACGTTTTCGTCACTTCTTTACAATAAGGAAATTTGGTGTTTGCTCAGCAAGGTAGCCTAGTTCTGAGCAAATTTTTTACCTTGTTTTTAGAATGCGAATAGAATTGGGTAACCGTTGCCCATTACTGCTAAATGTTGGCCAAACTTACATCAATTTTACATACTAGCAACCCAAAAAATTGGGGGGGGGGGGGGGG
>KN888413.1:0-26948 GCA_000934455.1 Apostichopus parvimensis | reverse complement strand
AAATGGTATTAATCAAAATTCTCTCTTACTAGAAGAATAATCTGAAGGAGCTATCTTGGGATATTTTATTAGTCACTCATGACTGGTAAATAACAGTTCAAAATATTCTTTCATCTTCCGAGATGTATATTTTTCCTAATTGAAGTTAGGTTAGAAGTACCATATTTGAAAGAGGAATCTATTAAAGTCTTAAATATAACCAAAATTAGTCATCTTTACATATATTGTACTGTATGCTCTTAGGCAATTTATGTGATATATATATGATATATATATATAATAAAGAATATCCAGGTATACTCCAAAAGAAAAATATTATTGGAAAAAAACAGAGAAATAAGATATGACTCATACTTGACAAATTGACAAATTTTAGAAAATATATTGGAATTTTCGGTCTCCCTGAGAGCTTCGTCAGCAATACTTGGCAGTGTAATGAAAAGTAAGGAGCAAAGAATAGGAAGAATGGATTACATATGTTTGTAGAACTGGTAGTTGTTAATGGGTCCCAAGTCTTTGTTGAGGCCGGTGATGTGTGACTTAATACGAAAGATTCAATCAATTTCTTTAGGTTTAGGTTCAGTTACGGATTTGAAGTTCGAGGCAATTATAATTGTCCCAGGGGGTACCTAAACTTCCACTACATTTTCTAAAACAATACTCCTTATTTGTCAATAATGAGTCATATCTTATTTTTCTGCTTTTTTCAAATAATATGCAAGATATAAAAGATATTAAACTACAATTAATTGGTATCTTTTGTATGTGAGTTTCTATTTCTACATAGGGGTGGGTAAATGGGTACATAACTATACAAGTACAGTAGAGAGAGGGAAAGGTGCAAGGGATAAGCCAGGGGGAGGATGAGAGAAGGATTTAGTTAATCTTTGAAAATGACTTCAAGTAAGTCTTAGTCATTCAATGGATTAATTGTCAGTGTACTGTGTACATGATTTTAAATCTTGAAGGACCAAACAGATTTTAGCTTGAAATTTCGTCAGCTTTGTAATATTTTTGCTTAATGTCCAATTGTAGTCCTTCTATTGAAAGGATGTTTCTTCCTTTGTCATTTCAAAAAGAAAATCTCAGAATCACTGTGTATGAAATAATTTTTTGTTTTTGCTGTTGTTGATAGAAATTTTAACAGCTTGTGCGTAAAAAAGTTGTATAACATGTTTGTGATGTATCATGCACGTCATCTGTGCCTCACGGATCGTGGACGTAAGAACACACCGCGCTATCCACTTGAGGACAGCTAGGTCTGCCCGTGATTCGTAGTCGTTGAAAGTTGTCTAAATTTAAGACAGTGAACGTGGGCTTTCATCTCCACAAATAGTCTCAAGTGTAACAATTAGCCATGTGATGCATGTCTTTGTTTGAAGGTCTGTGGAAGGAACATGTAAAACTGCCGAGAAACGATCTCTTCTAAACCGATTCGGTCAAGAGATCCTCCAATGTCCATCTCAGCTGGTAATTTTGCGCTTCATGTGTATTAAATGAGCTTCATTTGAATGACCCATGGACATCTTATACTCGTTTTAAAGGGAAGCGAAGAAGGAGAGGAAGATGGACATGGTTTATGACGTCATAAAGACTCCTTAAGTTTAGCATTTACCGTACTAGTGACGGTGATCGCGAGTCACAATATTTTTGCCACGAGAATAACGTGAAAGGTACCGTGGTTACCATGGGAATCACTCAGCGGAAATGAACCTGTGAGCAGAACAGTCCTGGCTAGATTTAAAGGAGCAGTAAAGACTAAGTCGCTGTCGTAAGTTTCTTCATCAGCGTTTCAGGGCTTTCTTTCTTTCTTTTTTCTTGACGTTTACTACATACAGTATGGCATTAAGCAACATTGTTAAAGAGCTGGCTTCTAAGAGTGTTTGCTACTTGGCCTTGGAGAATCTGTGCATCAAGCTTGGTTTGGAAGTAGTTTTATGAATATCTTTATTCACAAAGTAGTTTTATGAATATCTTTATTCACAAAGACATAATAGAATTTGTACAGTTTTAGTAGAGAATACAGTAAATAAAATAATTTGGATGAGGACACCAAAAAGATGTTCAAGCACTTTCAAAAAGAGTTTCTTGAAAAGCCCAACTTGTAATGAAATATTGCTTTTCTTCAATTTTCATATGCTAAGTCATGTTCTATCCATATTCTGGCATAAGTTTGATCAGGTGTAATATTTCATTCCATGAGTGTTAAAAGAATGATAAGAAAACGGAAAACAAAGCTGTTGTTATGCAGAGTTTCTAAATTAAATTTTAATATTAAAGTGTTTTTGCCATTAGTACTGCTTGATGTCACATATCCCGCCATTGAAAAAATGAGGGAACAGATGGTGCAAATCTAAATATGTATGGCAAATTGTAACTTGTGAAGTATCTTGTCATACACAATGGAACCTTTATTAAAATTGCTTTTCAACACTTTTGAATAATGTTAGTATGAGTGCAGTAATCATTCATATCTCAAACCTTCCATATCTGAAGTCTTTAATAGAAGTTTGTAGATTTCTGTTTCCAAAATACTCAAAAGAAACATTCATTGTAGGAACTCGATCAAAGTTTAGTCTTTTGAACTTTGAAAAGGAACAAATTTTATATCATTGAGGTCATTTACCAATTGAGGATATATTCTTTCAGAAAATTTAAAGCAGGAAATTTTGAGAATTTATGAGAGAGAAAAGAGAAGAGTTTTATGTAATCTTGTGGCTTCTGATGTGTGGAGCCTAGTGAGCATTTATTACCTTTAACTGTCATCATTGGGTTATATATATTCAATAAAATTTGATAAATTTGCAAGCAGATGAGACCATTAATCACCAGTCATTGTGATATATGTGCATGATAATATGAATTATCTCCCTGTCTAAGTTGTCTGTGAAGTTTATTGTCCCTTATGGCTAGCCATAGCAGGAGTATCTTGTATTTACATTCAAATTGTTGGAATGTGTAATGAATTCGTTTTACAGATACCCATGTTGCCCAGCTAAACAAGAAACCTTGTCCAAACCTGCTGGGTTTGAGTAATTTGCAATACAGCAGATAACTATCCCAGTAGACGGCCAGCGCATACAGTTTACTTCACTTCGGTACTTACCTGTCTCCTCAGAGCAATTGCACTCTAGCTCGGATATCATGTCGAGAGTGAAACCTCTCAGTACTGACCTCCTTATCATGTTGTTTGCACTTGACTTAATATTAATAGACTATATATATAGTAAAGTGCAATTATTTATAATTAATTATTTATACTTTAGTTTTATTCCTTTGTGTATCTCATAGATTGAAAGTGTCTTCCTTCGTAAATACCGTAAACAGTAAGATTTTACTTCGTCTCTCCCTCACCTGTCCCCACACTTGCATTTTCCTCTACATAGCGTTGCTATTAAACTTTGTAATATTTTTAGCTTTATGCCCCCTATCCACATCCTAGTCTCTGCCCACTCTCTCTCTTCCTTCTGAAATTTACCAATTTACTTCGCTCCCCGCTTACCTGTCTCCCCACAACATTAGCACCTCATTCTACCGTGTCTAGTATGCCCTGGTAATCTTTTAACACTGTGCACCCTCAGTGACCGGCCACTTGCGGTCAATGCCCTTCCTTCTCATTCTACCACCCAAAGTGTTTACACATACGTTTTCGTAGTGGATTAAAATCTTTCGGAAATTGCCCGGATTATATTGGATTTTTACCTTCTTTACATCCTATTGGATTTCAGAACATTTTACAGTCATTTACAGCCTGATAAGTATCCTTTTCTTATAAAGGGAGGGAGTTTGGGGGCTGTTTTTAGTGTGCGACCCATGCCCATGTGTTCGTTTTTGAGTAGCGTAACGTTACCTTTTCAGTGAGAAGGAAGGGCATTGACCGCAAGTGGCCGGTCACTGAGGGTGCACAGTGTTAAAAGATTACCAGGGCATACTAGACACGGTAGAATGAGGTGCTAATGTTGTGGGGAGACAGGTAAGCGGGTCACTCGTAAATATATAAACCAGTAAGTTTTATCATTTCTGAAGCGACCCACAGGATTTTTACACAAATATTTTAATCCTGGAACATCGACTTGGTTTTTCATTGGGGTTATATGTTTCAGCTAAAGTCTTATCTGACCTTGTTTTTTCCACTGTTTTTAACATGATACTAACATTTTTTAACATTAAACGTTTAACATAACATTAACAGTTGTCTGAGAAAGGCATTTTGGTTGCTTTATGCCTATTTCCTCAACATTATAAAATCATTTATTTATAGTGTATATTCTATATCAGGTTTTTGGTTTAAATCTGTCTAAGGTGGTTTCATTCACTAATCGTTATGTCTTCTGCATGTATTAATTCAACTCCAAAATGTCTTATGTAAATTCTTTCCTCCGAGACTTTCCCACATTTTGGATTGTAAATAATCAATATGCATTGTCATGCATATCCAGATGTGTTTGTCTGTTTGTCCAGCTGGCATGCTGACATGTTTTCCACCAGCAAATATTGCTATTTCTAATCTTCATGATTTTATTTCTTAAAAATATCTTCACTTACCCAGCCAAATTTTTAACGGTAGTCACGTCGTCCGAGTCGATCAAATTTATGTCACTACGACCAAAATCAGCCGTGGAGGTTGTCCGGCAGAGCTAGACTAGTTGTTTACATCAAATTCAGATTGCAATGTAACCAAATACCTCCAAATAGATAAAGAGGTAAATCACCCTCAGAGCTGGTGTTCTATTCACCCACTTGCACATCTCTCCTACATTGTACATATTGGTCATAACTGTTAATTTGCTACATTTCTTCCGACAACTTAATTTGCTGTTTGGAGAACAAAATTGTAATTAAGGTCTGGTTGTCTGAGCAACCATGATATCCTTAATAACTCGCCCCGCTTCTTATTTCTACAGTTACCAAGCATCTTCTGCGTGTCAGATATCATTAATCGTTCTCTCAGCGTTCAATAGGATAAATATCTCTGTATATCCGATATGAAATTACATGTTCAAGGTATATATAGTGTTATGAAAGTTTAATGAAAATGGTGTGAAAAAAATGAATCACTTTATCCTGTTTTTGAGGTGTATCAAACATGTATGGGTTTCAATATATGCAGTGCACACACACATTTATACGTTGCTTCCTGAAGCTTTTTAAATTTGAAAAGGTTGGTGGAAATGTTGATAGTTGCATGGTAAGAGCTGGCAGTCACATACAATTTACTTCGCTCCCCGCTTACCTGTCTCCCCACAACCTTAGCACCTCATTCTACCGTGTCTAGTATGCCCTGGTAATCTTTTAACACTGCGCTTGTAACTTTGCTAGGGTTCTATCCTACCCCTTTTCCAAGTTACTACGAAGTAGTTTCGCGGAACTACTACCTGAGAAAATAACGTTACGCTAACAAAGAACGAACATGTGGGTGAGAGATGCACACTAAAAACAGCCCCCAAACTCCCTTCCCTATAAGAAAAGGGCACTTATCAGGCTGTAATAGGTTGGTAACACGTTTAGAAATCCTAAAGGAAGTCCTGTGCGTAGAAATCCAAAGTAATCCGGGCAGTTTTCGAAAGATAAAAATCCAGTACGAAAATGCATGGAGGACACTTTTTGTGTGGTCTCATGAGAAGGAGGGTCATCGACCGGGAGTGACCGGTCACTGAGGGTGCACAGTGTTAAAAGATTACCAGGGCATACTAGACACAGTAGAATGAGGTGCTAAGGTTGTGGGGAGACAGGTAAGTGGGTCACTCGTAAATATATAAACCATTAAGTTTTATCATGTACTGTATAGGGAACCATGTAAACTGTATAGGCTAATTACCATATATATTCTATCTGATGCTTTTTCTGGTTTCCTTCATTTTTTCCTGGCATTTTGTTCCTTTTTCCTTATCTCTCCACCCCCCCCCCCTTCTTGTCTTGTTTTCTCCTCCTTCTTCTTCTTCCTCTTCATATAGTTAGTAGTATGCTCTAGTAAGCAATTTACATACAAATTGATGTGAAATCAATCACTTTCATGGAATATGGACAACATTCTAGCTGAAAAACTAGGATGAGTGACAAATATTGATCCTTTCTGTAAAAAGAATAAAGAGGAAATTCAAACTGTCAAAATAGAAGGGCCTGCATTATCCTCGATTAAAGCAGATGTCGTGAAGCAGATGAAAATACAGACTGAAAAAGGGATTATTGCATTTTCATTTCGTAAATTACTGTTCACGTAAACCATAGTCCACTTGATTCAAGTTAGTTGTTCTTTTGTTAATTTTGATGTACATTTTTGACTCATGTCCCAAAGGGTTTGATTATGGTGACAAAGTATTGAGAAGTACATAATATGAAAATGTTATAACCTAGATACTATCTGTTGTTGATTGTGTTGAAAAGTGGAAGACTCTCCTCTCTGGGTCTCGTTGTCTACTGTGACACTACGTATATAAAGTCGAACAGAAATACATTGAATTCTTTTAGGTGTACATTAAAACATGCAGTTATGTCTCACTCTCAGGGGACATTACTACGAGGGCATTGTCCTCTTCTATACACTTACACTTACATACTTAAGGTGCTCAATATAAAACAAAAGAAACTCTGATGACAAGCACTTTAGAGAAAGGAAGACGAAACACTATGAATATTTAGTATGAAGAATATTGAATGAATAAATATGTCGTGATTGTTTCATTTGAATACTTGAAGTGCCTTAACTCTTATGGAGATTTGGGTTGAGGCACATGTTAGCAAAAGCACTTTTTGTGCCAGTGAAGATGGTTTAATGAAAGAACAGTAAACATGGTGGCCTGTTGGGACCTCAGAAATCTTGTTGGTCGATGCTCGGTGAGCAACTCCCTCATGAATGTTAATAGGTTAAAACCAATGAGGTGCCTTAAAGGTGATAAACAGTGTATTATAAATAGAATCGTGCTTGTAATTGGTAGCCGATGAAGTTATCATACTCTAGTTATGTAGAAATGATGTGATCTAGTTTGGATGCCTTAGAGCTGGTAACTTTCAGTTAAACTTTACAGTAAAAATATAGTTAATGTCCTTCATTTCTCTCGTACTTATATAAACTAAGATACCTACTGTACTGTACTCCCATCTACCTAGCTTACAAACTGGTAACATTCTTTACACTACACCCCCCTTCACCGGAAGTTCACCCCTCTCCCCGGAGACTCTGTATGAGGTCACTACCCTCTTTCTTCCTAATCTGCCATTCTGAAGCCCTAAGTACAACGAATCTTTGACCTACTGTACTGTAGGAGTTGTGTCTGATTATGGAGGGTAAGTTTGATTCCCATATAGAACTTAAACAGCTTTTCTAGTTGTTTTAACAGATTTTTATGACTTTCATTAAATTCAGGTTGGCTTACTTCCAGTTCATATATAGGTCATTTTTTTCTATTGATATTGTGACAACTCTTTAAAGCCAAGTTAAAAGAGAACATTTGGGTGAGTTGTCTGTATTTTCTGAGCAGAGATGATTCCTCTTTGTTTATGTAATATATAATTATTAATATACTAATTCATTCCTCTCTTTATTATCTGTTTACTATACATTCACATTCCAATCTACCCTAGCCTATGAATGGGTAACATTCTTGCCTAGTGGCCTATGAATGGGTAACATTCTTGCCTAGTGGACTATGAATGGGTAACATTCTTGCATAGTGGCCTATGAATGGGTAACATTCTTGCCTAGTGGCCTATGAATGGGTAACTTTCTTGCCTAGTGGCCTATGAATGGGTAACATTCTTGCATAGTGGCCTATGAATGGGTAACATTCTTGCCTAGTGGCCTATGAATGGGTAACATTCTTGCCTAGTGGCCTATGAATGGGTAACATTATTGCCTAGTGGACTATGAATGGGTAACATTCTTGCCTAGTGGCCTATGAATGGGTAACATTCTTGTCTAGTGGCCTATGAATGGGTAACATTCTTGCCTAGTGGACTATGAATGGGTAACATTCTTGCCTAGTGGACTATGAATGGGTAACATTCTTGCCTAGTGGACTATGAATGGGTAACATTCTTGTCTAGTGGCCTATGAATGGGTAACATTCTTGCCTAGTGGCCTATGAATGGGTAACATTCTTGCCTAGTGGTCCCCAATGACTTACCGAATGGTAGATCTACCATTCAGAATGCCTCAAATTGCATGATATTTACCAGGTTACCAGGCTTTTTTTTTCCTTCTCCATCCGTATTATATTGATCAGATATAACTTGTAATAGGAGAGTGCACCTTCTGTATATTATAATCAAAGTATAGTAATTGTGCCGTACCTACAAAATATCCAGTGTGACAAAGTATTCAATAAATAGTAGCTGTCACAGATGAAACTTTTGGCTAGTGTAAATTCATGATTAAAGTTGTTAATACTGTAACATACATGTTGTATATCTTTTAGCATATTTCTTTTATGAGAGGAATTGCATCATTTATCGGAAAGTTTCTACTCATTCTGAAAATGACTATATGATTATATATATGTGTCCATGGATGCTAGCTCATATTGTTTATGACTGTTTAAATCAACATTAGTTATAAAGGCCTAAGAGAGCAATTTCAGTAATTGGGCTATTTGTGAATGATTTGTGATGAAGGCCTAAGAGGACAATTCAGTAATCGGGCCATTTGTGAATGATTCGTGATGAAGGCCTAGAGAGAGCAATTTCGGTAATCGGGCCATTTGTGAATGATTCGTGATAAGAAGCCTAAAGTGAGCAATTTCAGTAATCAGACCAATTGTGAATGATTCATGATGAAGGCCTAAAGAGAGCAATTCAGTAAATCGGGCCATTTGTGCATGATTCCTGATAAAGGCCTAAACAGAGAGCAGTGCCATCGGCCAGCAGCGTTTGCTACAAATCATCAATTTGTCAACTAGATAAACTGCTGCCTTGGAAAATATAGTCAAGAATTGGAATATCATATAATAAATATTCCATGAGAGAAAGGAAAAAAAAATTACCTGGATGATAGATTAATCAGAAAAATTTCTTGACAAATTTGCAACATTGCCCCGAGATGAAGATGATATTTATTTCCTTATGCAACTAAATATATCTTAGATTACTCTGTAAGAGGAGGAAATTATACAGCTGTTTTAAAAGTTTATCGATTTTCACATTAATACCAAACTCTTTGAGACCGCACTGATTTCTCAATGATTACATTGTAAAGTTGTACTTAGTACTGTTTTCAGATGGAAAGTTAGCTATGTAGACATGTAGCCACCTGCTTCCCTAAACTCTATAAGACCGCACTAATTTCTACATGTAGCCACCTGCTTCCCTTCAGCGAATGTTTTCTCTGAGTGCTCTCAGTTATTGTTTCGAGATGAGTTTCATAAATTTCCTCGATCCACCTTTCAATCCGACAATTAAGGATACCCTTTTGAGAAAATTGCGGCTGGTTGAGATTTATGAAGGATTACGGCACGTTGATTAGGTTTGATGATAAATCACCCAAGGAGAGAGTTTACATTTTTTTTTTTTTTTTTTAAAACTTCAGTTTGCTTGGCAATGTCCTTTCGGATCAGTTTCCTCAAGTGGATTTCATGTACAAGATTGGCGTCATTTAAGACAGACTCCTCATTTTTTGATTAGTTGTTCAAGACATTTAATGACGAGCTTGTGCTGGTAATGTCATTCTTCACGAGGGAAAATGAAAATTTTATGTGAATCTATGGGGTATCGCATTTGTAGTAAATTTACGATGAAAATGGGTCAGTTGCCACAAAGTTAAGTGTAATGTATGTTTTTGTGTACAGAATCTAACTATTACAACCTTTTAGTACTTTTGTTTACTAATAACAGATCATTCTTCCTAACTTCCAGCTCCCTACTTAGTGAAAGAGACATGAAGCTTGTTTTTTTATGCGGAGGTATCATTTTAGGAGAAGAAATGTGAATGTCTGAAAATCGTTTCTACTATAAATGAAAATTAAACTAAAACTTCAATGCAACTTGATGTGTATTGTATATAGATTCAACAGACTGAGAGGCAAGAACTTCTCTTCCAGTGACATAGCTGGTCATTTGAGGTCAATACACAGTAGCTCAAGTCTGAAAAAGTCTTGTAAACATGATAACTCGAAAAGCTAAATCTTGAAATAAATTGACTCTTGGTATATATGTAGATCAATCTTAATTGAGTTCAACAAAAATCGGAACAATTTTTGCAGGTCAAAGGTAATTAGATCAGCTGAAGTCAAAGTGTGAAAAACCTTGAAAAATGATAGTAACTTCAGTGAGCTTAACACCTGAAATGCAGGTCCACATAGGTATAAGAACCTTGCTGATCACTTGCATTGCATTGACCAGTCAAATTTTGAAAACACATTATTGGATGTTCTCATGTCAAATGTGGCAAGGAATCACTGAGCCCATTGGCTTTCTCTGTATTCTTGTGTATCAATGCTCACCCCCTCCTCTCCTCACCTCACCTCACCTCACCTTCCCTTCACACTTCACCTCCTCACCTCCTCTTTCCTTCACACCTCTCCTCTCCTTCACATCATCCCTCTCCTCTACATCTCCCCTCTCCTCCTTCCTCACCTTCCCTCCCTTCACATCTCCTTCACCTCCCCTCCCTCTCTTTCTCACTTCTCCTCCCCTGTCCACACCTCCCCTCTCATTCACACCTCCCCTCTCCTTCATACCCCTGCCTCTCCTTCACAACTCCCCTCCCTTCCTTACCTCCCCTCCCCTCCCATCCTCTTCATATCCTTGAAGTAACAATTTCAGGATATTTATGCCAAATCTAGGTCTACAGTAATTACTCTTTCGATTTCAGTTATTGGTATGAAGACATCATCCTGTGTTTGTCTTTCATTACCAAATGAAATTTAGTCAGTGAATAAACAGTAAATTTTATTCCTATATATATATCCCAAAACAAATAAAATTACATCTTAATATTAATTTTTCTTTTGTTACTGTACAGTACTTATTATTCTAATGATATGAACGAAGTTTGATTAAATGGAATTTACTGTTACTTCATTATGATGAAATATAAAGTATATAATCTGGTAGTATTGACCAGTTTATAAAACTCAATGCAAAAACCTTTTTCATTGCTGTCCACAGATATTACTGTAGGTAATATATTGAGAATATTTTAGCCTTCCGATTTGGTATATGACTGGTAATTCTTTACTACATTTATATACTTACTGTGTAATGTACTGTATTAAACTCCTTAAATTTTGAATGATTGGTTTGTTACATACAATATCCTTTTAAGTTGCCAGTTTGTGTTTTGCATTCTGCTTTACAGTTGCACATGTATGTATGATAAATTTTTCACTGTTAGATGCTGTAGAGGGTAGCTCTCGAGTCCAAAAAAAAAATATGTGGTATTTTTATTGCTACTGTACATAGATTCATTCAAGCCCGTCATTGCAAGAATACTCGTAAAATATGAAATATTGTCACTTTGTGTATTGCTTTTAATCAACCAAAAAGTTTTGACTACTCTTATGTTAAAGGATAAAGTTTAATCTTCAGCTGCTTGTAATTAAATAATACCTGCATTAATCAAGCTGACATCCGTGAAAGTGTGAAGAGTATACATGACATGTGGTGCAAATCAACTTGGGAGTCTCTGACAGTTTCGTCTTAGTCGGTTTCTTTAAGTTTTGATGGTCCCACAATTTTTGCATACTGTAGATAATGTTGCAGTCTTTTCATGTAACTCACCTTCCACTGCCCTTTCTCTCCGTTTGACGCCTCTCTTAACTTACCTATCTCCACTCAACATATGTACCTCTTCTATCTAACCCATACAGATCAGTAACATTTTCCCATTTTTCAATATCTTGAATTATTTTCTAGTCCCTTGGTGTAGTATACTGAGTCCTTCAACTTAACTATTATGTAGAATTTAGTATTAACATCTCTTGTTGGTCACTGAATTTTCATTTTGGGAAATTATTGGGTGGTGATACCAAACAAAGAAAAAAAAAACAAAGAAGAAATGAAAATTTTGATTCAAGATATACATTCTACATGTATTTCGTTCAAATAAAATATTAGTATCAGATAAGTACCCATTGAATAATTGGCGTATTTGCTAATTGTTTTAATATGAAATGATGTCATCCACGTAGTGAGATCTGTGTCTCGTCACTTGAAAGGTTTCACTGACTTTCCAATAACATCTTTATAAAGTCTGTATTCTGTTTCTAGTGTATAGCCATATTAAATCTGTAAATATTTTTTTTTAAGAAAAGATGCAACTTAGGTATTGTTTATGAACACAAATGTCGTCTTGTGAACCTTTTCAAAATTTTAGATTTTAATAAAAATCAAGATTTACAATATGCCGTAAATCTTTATACGCCTGTATGTCTCTTATTCAGATCCGATTCATCCATTCGTTTATATTGTATCATACTCGATGTGTAAAGTATCATTATTAAGTAGTAAATGGTAGCTCTTTTCAACTTAGGTGCAGTTTTAGCACACAATGGCACAGACAAGGGTTCTACGCTGAAGTACAGCAGACAGATATTACTGCATTAAACATACAAAGGAAAAGAAAAACACACATTGCACTCGGTTGGCAAACTATACAATAGGATGGGAAAATGGATGTAGCAATAAGGTAGTTGGATATATACAGTAACCCAATTTTGCTTATACCATTGAAATACAGAAGCTGCAAATTCTATAGTGTTTGGTATTTTGGGACAGTCATAGTCAGTTGCACAATCCACACTAATGATTGTATGTACAGCACTGTTTATATGTCTATTAAGCATGTGTGTGTGTGCATGACGCAATGCTATTATACAATATATATATATATATCTCAAGAATTAAGGGAATCAATTAGTTATAATCGGATCATAAGATATCCAACTATGAAGTATTAATTGTATTGTGATAAAAAAAACTCGTTAATTGGCATAGGGTAACTTGTAGTTAGGCAAATAAGTAATTAGATTCTGGCCCTCTATGTTGGTCAACCGGAGGTTGATTAAATGAGAGGTGATTAAGGCAGAGTTTGGTTTGCAGAAATCTAGATGGGAAGATCTCTTGAAAATTGCAGAGGGCAATGCAGCGATTGGTCACAGCCTCACAGCTTGCTCTATGACTCGGCCAACTTTAAAATAAGAATCGACCAAAATTGCAACTTGTACACTGCATTTTTTCGCTTGAGTTGAGCAATTGCCAGTGATTTACCTGACAGAAATCTTTGAGTAGATAGATTGAGAAAGAAGTTGAACGGAAGATGATGTAGGGGTCTTATGGCTGTAGAGAAGGCAAACTCAGTGGATACAAAAGTGCAGTTGTAGAGGGTAGACAGGTACATCATCAATGATACCCATGATATTTTAGATATCCTCTTTGGGCATGTAGACTTTGTAACAAATCTAAGATTTTTCCTCATGTGAAATCTTAAACTCAGAGAAGTCATCCATATACTTTCTTCATGTGTTTTCCCTACCCCAACCCCCCCCCCCTCCTTCCTACAACACTCCCACCCAAACAAAAAGAAAAAAAATATAGGAGAATCAATTATTGTGAAACATTACAGTCACCAGCATATAGTATGCTGTAGTCTTTGAAACTTAGCAGAGATGATGTATTTCTATATTTCAATTCTTAGTTCATTCTGAAAGTTCACTGTCCCCCCATCCATGATTCAGCCATGTCAACCACTGGCGATGAAATTGAAGGAAATGCAGGTTTTGAAAGCTTCGTACAAAAAATTCAACATTGCTAATTTAATGGAAATACAACCAGGATGACAAAAAAGACAATTTTTTTGTTCTTTTCCTTTTATTTTTGTTTAAGATAGTTTGCATGCATAGATTAAACTTCAGACATATATACACTAGAGAAATGTAAGTGGCCACTTGGGTTTGAGAAGTTTGAATGAAAAGCTACAGAAGTAAAAGTGTGTGTGACAGTTTGTTGAGCCTTGGGCAATTAGCAGACTCAGAAATGTCAGTAAAGATTTTAACCCCTTCTTTGAAGTTATTTTCTACCTTTCTTTGGTATATCACTTGAGTGATTAACTTGGCCAAAAGGTTTCTGAAATTTGAGGAATTTTTTTTTCCCCAATCGGAAATTTAAGTACAGTCAGTTCGAGTCGAAGAACCTTCACGGAGCGCTTCATCAAATTTAACGATGACGCAAAAAAAAAGACTATTATCGTCAAGTTTTGATCAAATGACACTGTAAGGATCGAAGAGGACCTATAATTTCCTTTTCGTATGCAGTGATAGCCGTTTCTGACTTCACAGACAAACTTAAAATTCAGAGGTTTTAAAGTCTCCAATTCTCCAGTGATCGATCGTACTGTGGTGATGTTTAAAGCAGCATTTAACAATTTAGAGGTTTGCTCAGCTTCTTCTATATTCTGCAAGAGGTTGTACAACATTGATAGCTATTGTAGGAGAACATTTGAATAATAGAAATGATGATAGAAAAGTAAATGAGATTAAAATGACAATATAATCCAGTAAATGTTGGAGTATTGCCACTGCTTTGTTAATTCAAGTATATTTGTACAAACAGTACTTAATTTAACAGTTTAGTTTATTTCCTCAAAAAATAATTTCTCAAAAATGACCCTTGAATATATTAAAATGAGGAAAAGAAAAATACTGAAATATACCTTAGTGCCAGAAATTGTCATCTGGTCCTTTTTGGTCATTTCCCTGCCCTCCCCTCCCCCAGACTTTCTGTGGCTTGCATCCGACTGCATCCATGCATGCATTGTCTCTGTTCTGAAAGTTTGAAAAGAGACTGACAATTACAAAGAAATGCCCCTGAAGAAGCTGACTGTTCAAAATTCTATTTTATTGAGATTTTGTATTAGATTATTATAATTCTATTAGATCAGTACAGGAGTACGTCTCCTACACCATAAAACACTTACAAGTATAATTTCTGCATGCGGAATTAATTTTTACATATTTTTTTATAGTAATATAGGAAGTAGATCATCTCAATGAAGTGTCTTCAGCAGGAAACTGAAATATATCTCTCAAACTCATCTCGAGTAGATGGAGCTTTGTCAGAAGATTTATAAATAAGATGTAAATAAAATTGCAAATGTTATTGGAAGCTGTCGTGAGCAGATGTGAATTATGACTCATTTTACCATACATGTTTGTAAATTTACTCCTTTGATTCTAGTTATGTGCATATATCAAACACACTGTATATAATTTGAATGTTTCTGCAGTTCATGTTACACCGTACATTGCAAGATAGACTGTGTTGGTAAATCTTTTTGTATGAAAACAGGGTTAAAAAGTTTTTGTATTATGTGGTAATTTTGGGTTGAATGGTGGATCCATTGGGGTATTACATGCCTCCCAATACACCACATCCCCACCATCCCCATGTAACATTTTTGTATGGTAATGATTATGATTTGACGATTCCAAGATTTCAAATAAATGAATGAAACAGATGCTACTTTACATCCAGGGTCTTTCTGTCTTCATCTGACAGTATATCTCAGTTTTTTTATATTTTTATTCCAGACGTAGATTTGTAGACAGGTAGCCTAGATCAAACGAAGCGATAATTTGCAGTAATCCCTGTAGCTTACAGGGATTGAAGTCACTGTGCTAAATCTTTATGCTTATTCTTCTTTTCTTTCTCCTTTCAGAGAATGTAGTCGAGAGAAGTGGTGGTGAATTTGTACAGCACCTTTTCATACAACTCAGCAAGAAATTTGCCATTGCAGAACAACTCGTCGTCACCATCTCATACTTATCTGACTCTCCCTACATCTCATGCATATGCAACAGTCGTGTGTTGCATAGATATTAACATATCTTTTGTATTCATGTGGTTTGGACGCCGCCCCCAAAGATGAAGTTCACAGTACAACTCAGCTTAATCATCGGCATCCTTTGGCTGGGGAGCCTGGTCTTTCTCACCGTCACTTTCTCTCCGGCCAGCGACAGAGGCCCTTCCAATCTACCAGATTTGAGACAGATATCGGAGAACCTGAACAGAGTCGGGTACCAGACAGAGGAACTTAAAAAATATACCAAAGAACTCAGGTATAGTGTCGTATAGACATTTATGGCCCGTTTGAACTGAATCTGGGTCAATTTCACATAGCTATTGGGGGATCACATTCCATGCGACGTAAAATGTCACATACAGTATTCACTTCACTTCCTCCCAACAACCTCCGCACTCTCGCTCTGCCGCGCCAAGGGTGAACTAGTAGTATGCTAAGGGTACACATTGTTAGCAGTTAACTCCCTAGGCACATTATAAAATTAGAGTGCAGAGCTTGTGAGGGACAGGTAAAACCCATAAACATCGAAACCCAGTGAGTTTTAGGATGTATACTCTAAATCCTTCTTAAATCCAGATCAAGGAAGGTGGCTTTTGCTCCAGCACAGTGTCACATAATAGGCTGCATACTTCGATAAACTTGTGCTACGTTTAGAAGTTGCCAGTGTCATGTTTTTTTTGTGTGGAATTTTCTTTTCGAAGGTTGATATGTCATTTTCTGAGGTTGATTTTTTCAATTCTGTCCATTAGCATGTGGCACAATATAGTGACATTCTCCCTGAGTTTTATCAGTGAGAATTAACAAATTCCATTCGATTCTGAAGATTTGTTTCCAAAAGTTTGAATTCTAGCATAGCTAACATAAGTAAACCAACCTTCCAAACTTCTGCAGCATCACTTTTTCATAAGGTTTTTTTTTTTTTTTGGTGCTTTATATGGCTTTCTTTTCCAACCCTCACCTGCAGAATTCCAGGAGACACAAATGCAAATATCATTATTGATCTATGAGATAGGAGATAGCTGTCGTGAACGACTCCCCCCCCCTCCCCCTTCCCCCCAACAGCTTAGAAAAATGTTATTCCATGTGGGAGATATCACAGATTTAATATTCTTGCACATGTAAGGCCAAAGACTTGATCAAGTCTAAACTATGACATCACTGAGCCACATGTGCTTCAATTTATTTGTTTATTTATTTGTTTTGGAATATTTATTCTCAAAAATGGAGATATGTTTTGCGAATGCTGAATCTAAAATATTGAAGCAGTTTACATGATGATATAATGATGGCATTGATTTCAGGGTCAATACTGTTAACATTTCACCTTGAAAATGTGAAAATAAATTAACAGAGAGAAAGTAGAAGGTTCTATATTCTGGTGACACTATGATGTGTGTGTAAAAATAAGAGGGCCTGACGTTTCGATCCTATTAGGATCTTCTTCAGAGGCTGAATGACAAGTAACAGTAACAGAAGGGACAAATACATACTATGATGTCACAAATTTACAAAATGACAACTCCCAGACATGAGTTTTGAACAAGGATAAGACCCAAATGGTACAATATCTTTCTTAGTTGTGTTGGGGAGTTGTTCTTCTCAAAGATCTCAGACACATATTAAAGCTAAAGATGATGGTTGGGTTTGTGTCCCCTTTAAGCTTATAGGAAGCCTTGGTTTTGGTGGATCCACACCTTCAATCAGTCATAATTACCGGACACCACCTGAGAATCGTACAATCCTCACGGCTAAGTTTCCTCACAGGGTGTCACTCTTTCACACTTTCAGAGACATTCTTGAATTGCAACTTAAGAAAGACGACAACCCGGATAATAGGATCCTTCTCGAGAAGTTGGAAAAGAGAGATCTCGAAGAAGAGGAAAGAGGTAATTGCACTTTTATGAAATCAGAAACCTCATTACTACTGTAGCTATGTTTTATTCAACAGAAGCAGATTTTTCAGGTGACGAGGTAAGGTTGTAATTTTGACAGCTTTAAGCGAATAGTAAGCATGGCCCTAAACTGGCAGCGTAACTCCCAAGGATGCCAGTCAAATATGACGTATATACTGCTGGAGCAGGGTTACCGTGGAGATCATCATCCTCTCCCGCTGGTCAACTGACAGATTATATTTTGCACCACACAGATCATAACTCAATATGTTCTTCCATTCCTAGATTGCTGCCATTTCTTTGGAAATTTCTCCAAAGTTTGGTGATTTACAAAAGTGCATTACTGAATGTCTACATGTTTTTTGTAACATGGGTTACATGTAACCAATTTGGTTTTAATATTTTAGTAAATTTACAAACTTTATCCCCTCCCTCCCCTCCCTTTCGCAGTTCATTGTGGAGGGACAACCAACTCCTGAAACAATACAGACAACCTTTCAAATTGATTCTTCAAATTATATACACTGACCTCCCTGAAATGTATCTCTGGTAAACATTTTTTCAATTTTAAATAAAGTTAAAACTGAAATTTGGGGCCAATGTTGAGAAAGTTAAGATTTTCTGTCATACTGATTTGAATATCTTGTAGAGCAAACGGAATATATTTCACTTAGACAAAGCAGAATGAAACTATTGAATATTCATCATTGAGGTATCATACAGTAAGTGCTTATATATAAAATGATCTTTGGCAGTTTTGCCTTGCTTTTTTTTTGGTTTTTTTTTAAGGAAATTTAATCCTTAGATTTCATGATATGGAAATGACTTTCATAATCATCATAAATAGTTTTTGATTCATTGAAAAAAATTTCCGTAGAGCGTCATAGACATTTCAAGTGAAAAAGAACACCCTTTTCTTCTGTAACCTTGTTCTACATTTATATTAAGTTACGGGTGCTCTCAACTTTCATTTGCGAGTTGCCACAGAATTGAATCTTCCATGGCTTTTGTGAGTTTTATTTTTTACTTTTTTATTATCGCCTTCTCGGGATATTGAGAAGATAGGCTGGCGTTTCTCATTTTCGAGATTATCCTTGAAATGAGATATTGAGCAGGCAGCCTGTTGAACGTCTTGTTGTAATTGCTTTTCACTTTTCCAGATCCTTGTGTTTTTTGTTGCTTATTGTTTTAGGGGAAGACTTGTTACAATGGCAAAGCAAAGCTTCTCTGAATGTCCTATACTGTAATCTTCAGTAAACGAGGAGATGGGGGAGGGGGGGGGGTGGAGGAGTTGGAAGACATCTTAATGAAACCAAATAAATTTTTCAATGGAAATAGGAGGCTTGTGTTTCCAACGTTGTGCAAGGTTGAATTTGTAGACCACAAATGATGAACTATACTAGTCACGCTACTTCTGCATATTTTTTTTTTCTCTGAGGAGGATTATTTTGATGAAGGATTAGTCGGTTTTGAAAACCCTGGGGAAGTTTAAAATTAAACTTATCCTTGAATACCTTCTTCCTGCCTCCGCAATATTCTGGTATGTTCACAAGCTTTAATTAGCAGATGGAACGGCTGCAGATGGAAAATGTTTGTATAAATATATTGTTTTCTTTTAAATATGGCCAAGACTACTGTATGGATAAACAGTAAAGCATTGGTATATTTTTCATTGATTAATATTTATAAAGAAAGTCTTGCGTGCAGGTTTTGAGGATATTTCTTAACATTTCATAATATATCTGCTCCCTACATTTTGAAGTAAAAATCCCTAGTATATTACATACATGTAGGAAACTATTGGGACAGAATTTCAGAATGAATAAAATGTTGAACCCTACAAATGTAGCATTATTTGTTAGATTTATTCAGGTGATATACAGTTTACCACATAATAAAGATGTAACTGAAATGAAAGGTGCAAAATAGTATTAAAATGTGCTATTTATATCTGATAATAAAAATAAATATCTTTTAGTTTCCTGGAGGAAAAGGGTAAATTGCCTTTTTAAATTTTGTTTTTACCCGAGTGTGTTTCAGTCATCAGCATATATGTCTTTTATAGAAACTGCAGACTTGGCACCAAATACTTCATTAGCCAAGCAATGTTATTATCCCTAAGGGGTAAATTTCTGATGATGCTCAGTTAATCATGTATAATCATAAACCTGGATTGCTTTCAAAGCCTTCATAGAGCTGTCAAATGATTTATCAGGAAGACAAAAAAAAGAAAGAAGTTTGCCATTAAAAGTTAAGTTTGTCGTTGTCACAGTAAATTTGGAGATACTCAAAATATGACTTTGCAAAAACATCTCAATGTTTTTAAATTCAGGTTGTTTGGTTGTATTTTATTGCTGGGGGGTTGGGGGGCTGCCTGCCAGTAGTGAATACCATCTACTACAACTGTGTCCATAGAATAATTACATTATATCTCAATTTTTTTTTCCATCTTTTCAGACAACCTCATTATTTTATGACAAAATGATTTGTTGTTGTTGTTGTGTATATGAAATAATAACTCGCACTGGATACCCAGGTATTAGTTCATTATTTCCATCATACGCTCTTTATGAAACAGCACAGAAAATAGTGTTTAACATATTGGCATGCTTCCAAGACTTTTTCACCTCAGTTTACTTAAAATGACGCAGTTACTATCAATCATCTTATAGTGTACATTATTATTTCTCACTATAGTGGTTTGATCGTACAGAATGAACAAACAAAAAAACAGTTTATAAACCATTATTCCAAAGAACATTATAAAATGTTGGTTATTAATTTGATCTTTTTCTTTTTCAACATTCACATGCTTTCTCAAGATCTGTATAAAGCATCTGTTGTGAAATGATATGCAGCAGACTATAGCAGTACAGGGTACACTAGGTTTTGCCGTGCAACATGATAGCCAACGAGTTTAATATGCTTTGATATCGTTCGTCAGACAAATAACTGATTATACACAAGCATAGAACAAAACATTTTACAAATCACGAAAATTTAGTAATTGTTATAGTGAATCATGCCATGGATGCTTACAACAAAATGAAAATGATTAATCTTTAATTTATTGGCAATATTAGAAATTACTTTGCAGCAAGTTACAAAGTACTGCTCCATTCTGACTGGATTTTATCGAGTAGAAAGTGGTCGTTTTTCCTCTTTTGTGGGTTAAAACAAAATTTATAATGCATCGATGTTTGTAAATCTCATATCGCAAGAACATTACCTCTGTACACTGAAGCATATCTGATGGAGAGAGGAAATAGGGCTGCAAACAGAACCTGTTGCTTAAACTAAATTAATAATAATAATAATCAGGCAGTTATTTTTTATGCTTTAGTGACCAGGAATGTGAGAGAAGCCTGCAAGGGCTTATGGATTACAACTTTCATGTCGGGTGGCTTCCAATTCAACATTTTAACTCAAATTTGGAATCTTTTCAATTTAGAAAGTCATGTCAGATGGGAAAACCGTAGATTGTTCTTGGATGAAAAACCCAGCTTACTATGACCCGGCTGGGGATCGAACCCTGAACCTCCAGATTGCTAAGCCTCGTTGCTTCAAATGCCACAGCCTTTTGTCCACTCAGCCACAGTGTTAGTCTATTGTACTAGTAATTTGACAAGAAATGTTATCCTTATCATTAGCGAATGAATTTTTCATAAGTTCAGCAAGCAGAATTGATGTTATGCTCCCCGAGTGACAAGTTGTTTCCAATGATTTTGTCAATCCATGATTTCAAAGTTTTAGCCATTAAAACTTGAGCTGTAATTTTATTGTACTTGTCAAGTTTTCTCCATTAACATATAATTGCAATCGACCGTGATATTCTGACAACCTCCCTTGATTTCTGTTCCGTTTCCTCTCGGCAATTTTAGATTAACTCGTAATTAGTGGGCTTTCAATCAGCTACTGTAGCTCAAAACCCCAATTTTAACATTCCATGTATTTGGCACTTTTGCCCCATTTAAAGAAGCAGAATACATTCACATGGTTTTAAGTTTGTTTTACTTTATGTTTGGGGGGGGGGGAGGGAGGCAGGGGGTATCATCTACTTCTGTTAATGAAGAGTATGCAAACTTAGTATACCTTTAAAAGAGCTTGAAGAGATTTTCAATAGGAGAGGTCCAGTCGGAGGGAAAACTTCTCTTCGGAGACAAGCTGTATAAATCTTTGTTCATTCAAGGGTGTCAGGGATCTCAACAGAGAGATTTTGAATGTCAAAGGTTCAAAGTAAAAATCAACACTCAACATATTATTGTTAATAGTTTACAATCTTAAGTGTTCACATGGCATCTGCAAGGGGGAACAAAACTTGTGATGCGTCTCTACTCATCCAATATGTTAAGTCTGTGTTTTAATGATCTTCAAATGAGGTGCCTGGATAATACTTTGTCAGACATTTTAATTTCAAATTTCATGGAGTCTTTCTTTGTTGTTGTTGCACAAATCAATCAAAATTTTAAAGATCTTTTTACCAGTTAAGAGCCTAAGAGAAGATGTCTCTGTGCTAATAAATTTCATGGAGTATTTTATTAGTATATTTTGAGGCTTCAAGTGGGGTGCATTGAAAGTTGACGATTAAGTGAATGAAATTCCTTTTTGATATTTTTTTTTTTGATTCCATGCCGGAGGCAAAAGGAATCTATGCGATGGTGATGGCATGTGTGTGTGACACTTGCTTGTAAACACGGTAACTCATAAAAGTTCATGGTGGAATAACTTCATACTTGGTATGTGGATCCGTCTGATTGAGTACAAGGAGCCTATTGTTTTCAGTGAAGTTCAATGGTCATTTGGGGTCAACAGAGGTCAATGTCTGAAATCTTTGACATGATAACTCAAAAGTACGTCTTTGTTGAACTTTCTCATGGTATGCAGATTCAACTTGTTGAGTACAAGAAACCCCTCGAAATTGGAGGTCAAAGGTCATTTGCGGTCAACTTTTAAGTGAAAGTCTGAAAATCTTGTAAACAAAATAACACCAGAAGTACATCTTCCTTGAAATTCATAATTAGTATGTAGATCCAGCTTGGTGAGTGCAAGAATCCTGTTGAAATTGATAGAGGTCAAAGGTTACATGAGGTCAACAGGCATCAACATCTTTTAGACATGATAACTCTAAAATTAAAGCTACAATTAATCTGAGAATTCTCCAATGCTATGATTTACTTTTTGGTGAACATAGCTTGGTCAAGTTCAGTTTAGTTCTGTGAAGGGACTCTATAGGTCTTCAATGAAACATACCTGGTATCCAGGTAATGAAATCTGCTTTAGAGTTCATACTCTTGCTTTAAACATGCACTTAAACCTCCTTAGTTTTCCCCTTTAGCCTCAAGGGGTCAACAGGTTATCTCAAATGGGCACAAACTGGCCAAAGGGGTCAAAAGGTTATATTCAAATGGTGGAGAAATTGGCCATTTTCTCAAAAATAATTTCACAGTGTATAAACAATGTCATGTAACCCTCAACAATTATTAAAGGGATTTCTAGCTCAAAATTTGTAAACTGTGTCTGAGTTTCACATAGGAAGACTGTTCTTTCTGGATATTGAAACATTTTAGTTTAAAATTCTATACTTTAAAGTCCTTATGAGTGAATGACATGGGTGATGCCCACAAGGGATTGCTACAAATCATTCCTGGTTCTCACTTAGTTCTTGGACAAATTTAACTTACTTGCTCTGCATAAGTCAGATTGGTTTTTTAAATTTTGAGTGAACTGTATGGCAAGGAATCACAATGCTAACTGGTTCAGTTTTTTGTTTATAAAGGGACATTGTTGCATGTCTTGGAAAATCCCCTTTTAGACAGTACCTGAAATAAACCCATTAGCCTCTATAGTAATGTAGTAAAAAGTCCTAGGAAGAATTTAAAAAACTGAAATTAGATAGTATTATACCACCGTCAAGACTTTTTTTATTATCCATTTCTGAAAGTGAAAAGAATTTATAGTTGGCATGGGCATTTCTTTGGGTTTGTACTGTATCTGTTGCCTCTTTATACAAACAGGATAACTGAAAAAGCTTAGTTGAATGCCATGCATCATTGGTAGAACCCTCTTGGTTAATACAAGAACCTGTTTTAAATTGGCAGAGGTCAAAGGTCAGTTGACGTCAAATCTGAAAAACATGTTGATTTTGACTAAAACCCCAAATTTAGTGTTCACAATTTACATGGATTAAACACATTAACAACTATTTAGTACTTAAGATTAACATATTAAATTATAGGAATTTATGAGAAGAATGTCTTTTTTCATATTTCAAATCTGAGGCCCCCACTGCAATCTTGAGTTCCTGATCAAAATGAAAGTACATACATGACATTAAAGACCCAACCGTCCCCTAACCTTTCCCATCCTCTAAAAGTTTTGTGATAGCTTTGTGATTAATTTAAACTTGTAAAGTATATTTATCGATAAACTGTACCCTTCAAGCAAGATGAACTATTGTTTGTATAATGTCAAAACTATTTGCGATCGCCCTCAGGCAAAATTTATCGAGGCAAAATCTAAACTCTTCAACACTTAAAGCTTACTAAACTCTTGAGGCCCAAGAACTGCAGTACGCTGGACAAGGAATAACTAGGTACCTTGACAGTCAGAATCGGTTAATAATTATTTGACGTGAGAACATTGTAGTAAGCATAGCCAACAGTATATACTGTTGTTTCATAAACAGAAAAAAGGAAACATTAAAATTCCTTGACAATGTCTCTTCTGTGTATGCCCCCCCCCCCCCACAACCCACTGCATCTTTCTGTAATAATAAACTTTGAATCAGGAAATACATTAAGTCTGTAAACATGCATGTACAGTAAGACATAAGACATAAACTTGATCTGTAGTTCAATGATCATAGAAGAATGCATTTAGGAAACTGTCTCTTAAGATTCGTCAGTTGTTTTTTCTAACGGCAGAGATTTTCCTGTTTGTCCAAAAGATTTGGCTGTCGTCAAATTAGATCTATCCAACATGTACGTAGTAATCAGTGACGTGACCGGCAGGAGTGGATGAGCTGACACTCTTTGTGGATTATCCCAAAGAGGAACTAAAACCGTCAGATGTGTGTAGGATGGTTGTAGTCTTTTAATTATGAAACTAAAGAAAATGTGATAGTTATAAATTCAAAATGATATGAATGAAAACTTGAAAAGTGGCACATTACTGTACTATATGTCACTAAATGTATAGTATCTGACAATAAGTTGGTTGTTAATATTCAAAATTATCAAAGGTTTTTTTTTTCCCACTTCAATAGGAATACAACCTCTTTTGCGTGTACGAAAAATTTGCACATTTCAGAATTGTCATCGTTAACCAAGCTCTCACAGTCATTCATATTACTATACGAAATCTAGACATGTAATGGTCATTGATAGTGGCCTTAAATTCAGCAAATGCTCAAAGTTGCTAAGTATACAATTAGGTACTTTCCTGGACGTTCTGATTTCTTATACACTTTGCCAGACATTCAGGATCATTAATCAAAACTACAGTATGAAATGTTTCCCGAGGGTTAAAGAGGGCGGTATTGAAGAACTTAGCATGCATAGACTCTGGATGTGTGACCTGATTAATTCACTTTGGCTTCGGCTTTGAGTACAACGTTTCTGTATGCTGCCGTGTTGGACGAGTCTAACCGTAATAGTAATTACCAACTTTGCAGTCTGCCTACAAGTAGTCATTGCCGACTTTCCAATCCGCGTTTCCCCTCACAATTTGGGAGATCGGTAAGAGTGACGCCATAGTTTCCCCTTTCGGCAAAACCAAATATAGACAATGAAATATCTCAGTGTGGATAACTTACTTTTAGTAGAGTGGCAGTTAATTTGATCATGGGGGACCATTATCTCTACTTCGGGCATATTAAGGGGGGCATTTAAGCATTCCCTGGCTATGATTCCTTCATACTGCACAAATGCTTGGTAAGTGACTAAATAGTTTGAACAAACATCTGAATTTAATTTGGTAACGGTAAATGGCTTGTAGAAAAATAAATAAACACCACTGCATTAATCAAAGTTCATTTGAGCCAAAAGTAGACCCAAAAGAAATTCACTTTGGAAATATCAAAATGTTTTTACAGGGATTTTCCAGCAGAAGAACAGTGTGCCACTTATTACATTATTCTAGATTTCTAGATAAAATTAAGTTCTGGCAGATAAAAGCATTCTTTCCCTCCATTTAATGAACACTTTGGATTTATGTCCCGTACCATCGTGGCAAATGTTCTTCAAAACATTCCCTGTGATAGTCAAGTCTCCTTGTCAATTTCTCCTTGAAATAACAACATTTTGAGGAAATCACCATGTTTACTGTATGTGACAGATAAATCCCTGTTATATATGATTTGTTGTTTAATATCAGAAAAGAGAAAATAGATCACATTAGGTTTTTCAAAGGTAAAATGTAATAATCTGCTCTACGGTATCTGAAAAAAAACCATTGAGGGACCTTTGAAGCAATCAGCTGCTTTATTCTATGTGACATACATAATCCGTTAACGTCTCCTTTATTTTGTTTTTGTTTTTAGTAACATTAGAAATGAGAAATTGAGAATAAATAAGGTCAGATGAGGTTTGAAGAGGTAAACAGATAATATACTCAAATCCGAAACTATTTTTAAACTTTTGAGACAATCAATGTGTTTACTGTATGTGACAGATGTATCTCTTTCCAGGCTTTTTTTTATTATTCTGTTTTTTAAATGTTATAAATAAGAATGGAAGGCCACATGAGGTTGTAGGAGGTCGAACATTTCTCAAAATCAAAGCCACTTTTGGGATTGTGACATTAAGATGATAACTTGGAATGGCAATTGTTGACACTTGAGATAAATCATCATTGGATATACTGTAGCTCTGTTTTTGTTGTCATCTGGGGTAGTAAAAATGTAACAAATGTTGCCTAGACCTGTCTAAATATTTCTGCAAGTTTAAGTCCTATGCTTCACTCAAAACTTTTCTAGTAACTTATTACCCTATTGGATTTTATAAAGGACACATGTGGAACCAGAGTCTATGAAAGGGACTCCAATGTAGGTGACATTACTGTACATGTAGGTGAATTAAACATGTAGGCACATTGTTCATGTAGGTGACATTACTGTACATGTAGGTAAATTATACATGTAGGCACATTGTACATGTAGGTGACTTTATTGTTCATGTAGGTGAATTATACATGTACAGTAGGTACATTGTACATGTAGATGACTTTACTGTACATGTAGGTGAATTGTACATGTGGGCACATTGTAC
>KN888411.1:34728-46106 GCA_000934455.1 Apostichopus parvimensis | reverse complement strand
GAGATAATTTATTTTGTCATCTTGATTTCCCACCTAAATTAACCTGGAAGTTGTTATAAATATCTTACCCGTTACTGGGAAACCAATGAATCGACTATCCTTGACATTGCGTCAGTAATATTGTACTTTATTAACATTATTTACGAAAGTATGAAATGCATTGTGCAGGGTGTTTCTCATATTTATGAAGCCGAAAAAAAACTTGTAGGATATAACTGGAGTATTAATGGACTTAACTGTCAAACGGCAAACAATAACGTGATTGAATTAATGAAGGCGTCTTAGCCGGAACAATGTTTACTTGGCTACTCAGAAGTACGGAACGTGTTGCGTTTTGACATTCATGTTGGGCTTAGCATGATATAAGGTAGATGCATGATGTATTAGCCATAATAACACCCGTTGGTGAGCTCAATACAACGTATACCATTCACAACAAACAAGTCGCCTATTCATAAATAAATGAGAGAGAGGGGAGGGACAGTTTTCAAAGCAACCAATTGTATTTTACAACTTAACCTATTGAAATTCTAGAGACCAGTGCGGTCTTGACTAGATTTATTTATCTTTCCATTCATAAACCTGCTGTATCGTTTCGTGCAAATACTATATAAAGTTGCCCTCTCGCCTTAAATGACATGATTAGCGGGTAACTATCTTAAGTAATTAATGACGATAAGAACACCCTCGCCTAGCCACTTATATGCAAATTAGGTACTAGAGTGTGTGATTCTTGATCGAATGCACACCGTGAAAAGTATTCTATGTTTGTCATTTAATTTTACATATTTTACATCTTCAAATTAGTTTTCCATCACCTTTACGTTAATTCTGTCATTTAATACATAAATTAATAAATAATACCCTGCCTGAGTATACAGGTATATAGCAGGTTCCATGGATACGTTTATCCCATAAACCATGCATATCGCGTAACATATCTACAACAGTGTACATTCATCAACTGAATGACATCGCTGACCGAGAGTCATGTGAAACACCCCCCCCCCCCCCCCCCCCTCCTCCAGATCTCGTATGATCATTAAATGTTAGCCTACATCACACGGCTTTGAATACATTCATGCACTGCATCATAATCTTGTCTTGATAAAATTGTCAACTTTGACTCACATTTGTCACAAAATAGATACAAATTTGTTTTCTGTAAATGTAATTTTTCCCGCCTCTTCCTGATTCCATTTGATATCCCTTTTAAGCAAACCATATTGTTTACTATATCTGACACCGTTTCTTCCATTTTTCAGTCTTTAACGTTTTGAGAAAAAATAAGCTACATAATCGAACACTAGATTTAGGTATACCATACAATCATCAATGTGACGGTTATAGCCCTTTAAACCAACATTTTGTAAAGATTATGTGCTGAAGCTCTACGTGTATGTTAAAATTTCCCCCTTACTGCCTTTTTTTTATACTGAAGCGAAGATAGTACTGGCTATTCAAGTAAACGGTTTTAGGCTCACTTACCTTTCAAGATTTTGCCGTCTGCAAAAACGAATCTGATTCATGAAAAACGGAAAGCTTGGCACGTAATAATATTTGGAAAGTAGATCTGTGCACTTCAAAATCCCTGTAATCAGAAAAGATCTCCTTCTTCTACGAACTCTTATACAAAATTTCTTTGGTTCACTTTTTCTTCTCCTATATGGATATTTTTACATACAGGATGAAAACATTTCTAAGTATCAAGGTGAATTCTCGGCTAGCGGAAGATCATGACATCATACAGTGACGTTATAGTATTAAGTCAACGTACGGTTAGTAACCCTGAAAATTTGGTCTTCAGCAACTTTCCCCCTTTTTCAAGTATTTATTTCGTTTGCCCGCGCTTTCTCACATAAAGTCATTTATTTATTCATTTGAGATTCTGCGAACCGTTTGTTTAAAGTTTCGCCTACATATTCGCCATGTTATCGTTTAATGATTGTTCACGGTTCCCATTGAAATTTATGATCAATTGGAAATTACATGTCACAATATTAGCTTCAAGTTTCTTTCTTTAGCTTTTCCAGTTTCTTTTACAGCCGATAGTAAACCCGTGTTACATTTCACCATAGTTTGTAAACATAGTTTCGTCTCCGTTTGACGTATCATTTGTACTCCATTTGACATATATCTCACACACTTTAGAAACTCAGCGATTGATACACAGCTTCCTGTCATGAAGGTGACTCCTTGAGTCCTTCGTTGGACCTTTTCTTTAAGTCCATTATGTATATGATGTTCTTTATTGCAAATTATATTTACTTTGTCAAACGGCTGAATAAAACGTGCATGCATGGTAGTAGATTTCACGCCTATACCGTCAATAAAGGGTTCTAATTTATAGTGTGAAAAGTTGGTTTAGGTGCGGTTACGTTTTCACTAGCAATTCTTCCAATTGTTTTGCCATGATATGCTGTGACATTGACTCTTATTGTGTCAATATCAATAAGATGTTTCACACCTTGAAGAATGACGTAATTGACAATTATATCACCTTACCTTTCATGTGCCCTTTTCCTTCGTTTTCATGAAACGCTTAACTGCAATAAGGTAAATGAGATGTCTACTTCACTGGAATGAATATATGACGTGTTATTTTACTGTCATATTATCGGCTTTACGCTATATCTCAATAGTATTAATAATCATGTAAATTTGTTACTTAACAGCAGACTTGTAGTACGGGTACAACATCACGATAACGAGTACAATCCCTCTGTATGAGTATAATACGAGTACAAAGCTGTACACGTGAGTACGACTAACGAATCTTGCAATAGTATCTGTACTATAGATTTACATGCCTTTATATGCCTCCAATATATATAAGAGTTAAGTATATGCTGGAATACTAGAAAGAGTACGGATTAACTGTTAGTCTTTGTCAAAACTACCAACGAAAGTCATGTGGTTAAAGCGTGTATCCCTAAAACAATGGTTGCATATAGGACTGTAATATTACCCATGCAATTCCTTTGTCACCGTATATTATTTACTAACAATGGGTGTTTATTATTACTAAGAAAGGGTGTATATTAAATGTTAACTTACCAATGCATGATTAACACTACTGTGTTGCGTTTCAAGTTGCTGTATATCTTACAGTGATACTAACAATACAGGTTATATGTCGCTGTTATATTGCATTAACCATAACAATAGTACATAAGTAAGATGGTTGCCACTAAAGCCTGGGAATCAAGTTAATCACACGTGAACTCTTTATTCATCTGTTTGTATTGAACACAATAGCGCATGCAGCCAAGCTTAGAGTACGACAATGTCAAGTGGAGTGGTGGTGTTTTTAAACTTAAACATGAGTACATTGACCTCAGGAGTGACACCAGGACAATGTGTTAGTTAACGGTCAGATAAATTGTCATTAGCCCCAGGGTTGACAAGTGGGGAAACCTCTGGCTACAGCTCCGAGCCCCGGGCTAATAAGGTGGACCGGGGAATATGGGATAAACAAAAATGTAATATACTTTTCATAATGTATTTGAGGAAATATGAAGACTTTTTTCAAAAGGGGGACCTAGTGACATGATTATTACAGAGGCCCGACCCTCGGTTCTCGATGTCCCCGATGAGACCCCTACCGTGGTTAAATTCACAAAAACGGTATTGTATGCATGCATTCCATTTTGTATATCGTGAAACATGTAACGTATACACACGGACAGCCAATTATATAGTTCCTTTAAACAGTAACTATGGTAATAATGATACCAAGAAAAATTGTGTATTAACGTAAATCAGTGACTCGTACCGAGTGTTCTGTTTGCAAACTTCTTATCTCATTTAATTTGTCATCGGTCTCTTTGGCGTTGGTAGTGTCGAAACGCAAGTCGATAATAACATAGACCCTATCTAAATATAGTTAGATTGCTGTATTAATTCCAGTACACATACTAATATCTCTCTGTGAATGGCTTTCATGCATCAGTTTCTCTACTCCAATTGACAACTTAAAGGAGAACCAAAGCAACTGATGGTACAGGCTATATAGGGAGCAACGACTAATCAGGTGTACGGCCTACAATAACATAAACTGATCATAGCAAATATTGTATAGATCATGTCTAAGTCAATCCCGTTTTATCTTTACATATTTTTTTAGTATATCAGAAACACTCTTTCACTTTAACACGAAATAAATATGAATTTGAATCAAACGAATCATATTGAAACAGCCATGTGCATATAATTTATGATACTCTTCTGCGAATGACGTGTATTGTAAACAAAGCGCATCTCTCAGCGTGAATTGTTTAGCTTAAGGGTACATTATGCATTGTACAGCAAAGTCAGAACCGCCTTTGTATTGCTGGTGATTGGGTATATTATTGTCGTTAAGAGGTTTTCCACCTCATAAAGAAATGTAGATTATAAAAAGTCATCTAGAGTTGTATTCTTCTACGCATATACGCATTGTATTATCCTAATAGCCAAAAAAAAAAACAGAAACAAATACTCATTTACAGTTTTGGAAGTTGAATCTATAAGAAAAACATTTATAGTTCGTTTCGTCATCTTCTTTGTTTTAACTTTGATTGTATTTGCATATATTAAAAATACCAATTTCTATAACTAACCATTAATCGCAATAATGTTTACATTGTAACATGTAACTTTTCTGTTCCTTTTCTTCAGTGGTCTACATATTTCGTTGATATTGCTTCTGCACTGAGCAGAACTACCCTCATTAAAGATGACAATAATAAAAATAATAAAAAAAAAATACGTTTGAACCATGCATATAAGTACGTATGTAAGGTCCGTGGTTTCAAACCTTTATAAACTGACATGTTTTACCAGACTGAAAGTTATTTTAGTTAAATTACAAAATCATTGCGATATAGTGTACGAAAAAGTTGGAGGGCCTGACGTTTCGATCCTATAAGTATAAGATCTTTGTCAAAGGTAAACGATTTCTCAATATATTTGTTTAATTCCCCTTATTGCGATATTTTAGAAACGTTTTCATCCATATCCTTTGTAATGCAAATAGTCATGGAAGAAGAGATTAAACCCATGCTGCTTTTCTAACGGATAATGAACTTTAAGTCACATATTTACATTAATATGTCGAAGATTTTAGAATTCTCCGGAGTTCTTTTGTATACGACTATATTGAAAGCCATTAACAGCGACGGACAATGAGCTTTACTAATGTTCTCGGACCGTTTTAAGAGGAAACGGAAATGAAACGACACGCCTGGTATTATTGAATTCAAAAGACTCCAGTTTACTTAGTTTAATCGATCTTCGTTGGCTAGAGAGTCTTGTTGTTTGACTAAACAACAAAATAGGCGGGAGACAAGAATTGAATCTTAAAATTGGCGACGATTTTTTTTTTTGTGTTATTAATAATGCCCTTAACTGGGTCCTTGCGCTCTTCATTGTATAATCTTTTATTCGCATATTATGTCCATTACATTCGACCTTACAAGAGCATATATATTACATCAATATTATAACATTAATTGATAGTTGGGGAAAAGATCAAATTTGTTGAAATAAAACATTCGAACATATTTTTGAAAGTTTTGTTACCATTTGTCTTATCATTCATTTCACTGTGCAAAGTGTCTCTTTCTTGTACATATATTTTCTTTGATTAAGCAAACTATGAGAGTTTTCATATGTATGTCACTGTATCTTCTTAATGTGTCGGGTAATAAGTCTGAGAGATATATTCGAGCACTAGAATTCTGCATTATTTTTATATTGAAAGGACAGGATAAACCTAACATATTGATCCACATCCGTGAAAATTCTTCTGGGAAATTCTTCACGAAAATGTTCCCTACATTAAAATTCACAAAGAAGAGAAATAGCTCGCCAATTCGAATGAACGACATACCAATCGTAAGTCATTTTCAATGCGATAACTGTAACACATTTCCCAATAGCTCGATTCACATGAGATAACGATGTAGTTGATTTTGACACAGAGGAAGTATTATTTTACTAAAAACCACGCGTATTAACAACTTAAATGCATACGCACGAAAAGCTGTCAATTTCTCAAACAGTTTCCCATTTGAGACCATCTTTTTTATAAGTCTCTTACTTATAGCCATCTATTAATTCGGCCTTAAACGTTTCCAGCAAATTTTATATAGTCATGCACACTGCCTATAGTGTGCATGCAGTGTCCACACTAGGCACACTGCATGCATAGTGAAATGGACAACTTATGTACCCATGAGTACAACATCCCATCACAATCCGTGTACCTTTTTCGAGCACGTTTGGTGGTATGAATCCATCCTGGTTTTATTTCTTTAACTGGAGACCTACAAAATGGTTCCTAAAAATTGAATTTGCTCTGCGCTTAACAGTCTTCCAATGATCTTACAGTCTTATCTTATAATATTGTAGAGGATGCAATGACACAAGCACATCCTTTTAAGTACTATATATTCATCTTTTCAAGGTTACACAGGCAGCAACTCACCCTGATAATATGATCACACATACCTCACGACTAGTGGTGTATTGTGTGCTGACTGTCCTGCAGTCGTAATGTGTGTGTAGTCACAACGTCTTCATCAGAGGAGTCTCGTGTAACTATGTAACCTTGCGGTCATGACCGGGTGAACCTAGTACTGCATATCTATAGCTTTGCGCCATTCCAGTCGTAATGTGTTTGTTATCATACTGCCTTCATCGAGTGAATCTCGCGTTGAGTGCGTAAATTTGCACACACACAGCGAGCAGATAAGAGTTCAGTAAATGAAGGAAATCATATCAGTCCATAGCCCAGCTACAGAAGAAGAGCAGCCAATGGCCGCACACAGTGAACGATAACTACTTAACTAAAAACTGAAGGAGAGAGTGAGAGCTCAGTAGATGGGAAAGCAGTCAAAAGCTATACCGAAGAGGAAAATTCAATATAGCTTTACACAGCGAGCAGTCAATAGCCTCATACAGAGAGCAGCCACTGTAGCTAAAGGAAGAAGGGAAAAACAACTGACAAACGGGACAATCAGTGCATAGCTATAGAAGAAGGCCTTTATATAGTCCCACACAGGATTTCTAGATGAAGGAATGAGATTATCAGAGCTGGCAAATATTAAATCAGTCAATAGCTACAGGGAGAGCAGTCAAAAGCTACATGGAGAGCAGTCAATAGCAACAGGGAGAGCAGTCAATGGCTACATGGAGAGCAGTCAATAGCTGCATGGAGAGCAGTCAATGGCTAGAAGGAGAGTAGTCAATAGCTGCAGCCTACAGGAAGAGCAGTCTTTACGTAAAGAACGACATAAATTCTACCTTTAAAGGGGTTGGGGCGCACATGAAAAGAACTTTCCAGTAACATAGATTATATTTTTCCATTTTGACCTGATTGACTATTGCCAATCATTTTTAAAATGCCAAAATTACCTTTCTCCTCTGAGTATAATGTCGGTCCCTGTCTCTTCTTCTTTCCTTTCATCACTTTGTGAATTTCCGACTTAATTATTAACCCATCTTCATCTTCGATTATCTTATTTCATACCTTTGGGATACCCAAATTTGTTATTCAATGCATGAAAGAGAGAAATTTCCTTGATAAGAGAGAATTTTCAATTTCAGCGACAAGTTTCCGTACAGAGTGATATTTTTCAGAGGGGGAAGAAAAGAACTTCACAGAAATATCTCTCAACTGTTTAGTAGATTTCGAAACGAGTGTAAAGAATTGTTCAACTGTTTAGCTTGTATAATATTGATGAGCCCAAATGCACTTCCTCCGTGGACAATCGATCAGGATTTAAAGTAACAAAGGGGCACACTTAACCCCCCTCAGTGACAGCTACTAATTACTTATTTTAGTGACGGGAATCCCGATTGTCTCCAAACATTGCAATCTTTCTTCCATTTTCCCGTACCCAGGTAATATTTGGAAGAGCACAATTCAATATACGAACGTCTTACAAAAGTGACTTATTGACATAATAAGATTGATCTCTTCTTACAGTTTAAGTTGGCGAAAATGAGGTCGAAAACTATATAGGAGTATATGTAATGATCTGTGAAACATTTAAATATAAACTGGTGGGACTGATGATTTACGATCATGTTTTATGCTGCATTTATTTTTTTCGATTCTGCTCAAATCTGATGAGTGGCATACACCGCCAATTTAAGAAAGTACCAGTTACCTGAGACTTATCAGTTACTTTAGTCCATGCTACACAATCGCATCAGAAACGTTGGCAGTTTAGGCAACAATGTTTACAAGATGAGGCAAAGTATACAATGATTGATAGACGGCTATCATACGAAAGACACTCGGTCAAGGGGATGGACTCCCTTTTCGACCAGATCAATAGATTAAAAGTATCATGATTACAATAAAAATATGGCATTAAATATCATACCTTTTGCTTGTGTCTTCAGTCAAATATGTGGCTGTAAGGTATAACTGTGTTCATAAGGCTGATAAAGACAAACCGTACTGCAACGGCAGGGAAACCTGATAATTTGTTTTCAACTCGGGAAATCAAAGTCGTTCAGCGAATCAGGACGAATATTCCATACATTATATATATATTAAGAACAGTATTGGCTTCCCTAACATATAAACCTATTTTCTTGCCTCAAAATCAGGGCAAGAGAACTGTCATCTCAACCTACGTAGGGATTGCAAATTAAATGGCACATTGGGTCCCGTATGATTCACTCGACTTTACATAATAGTTGTTTTTTTGCTACAAAAAATGAAATAAATAATGGAGGTCTTTTCTGAGTCTGTTTCTATCTTACAAATGTATTAAGATCGGATATGTTGAAATTGCCGGACAAGACAGCTAATGCTTGCAGCGATGCACGTATAATGGAGAACTTTACTGATACTAAAAGATGAAAAAAATGTATATACATTTTCTTATACACTATTTTCAAACACAGCAATTTGGAAGAAATGATCAAGGTAATGTCGGATATTTAATGAGATGCAAATGCTGTATATTCGGTTTTTGTATTTGGCTGACCAATTGTGTGTAAAGTATACGTATAAAGTATAAACAGACCATCGAAATGTAAACTGTTATAATGCAACTGCGACATAATTCTACACCAATCATCTATGAAAAGTAACGTCTGATTTCAATTGTAAAAATATACATGCCATATCCTCTTGGCGATCACTGTAACGTAATTAATAACTCATAAAGTGGTACTTAACGTATAATTGGTCAATCAGCAATTTTAGTGATTTGTTTTTTTGTTTAACACGAAAACACAACTTGTAAGAAAATTTGTTCATCTTATGTTACGGAAAAAATCATTTCAAATTGTGTCCTTCATTTGAAGATCCATTAACACTTCAAATGGCTCTTAAAGGGAGACAATACTCTATATAGTTAGTAAACAGCCCTCATAATGAAGGTGTATTTCGCCAGGGCGAACATTTACAAACAAACTTGCTTTGTCATTTTTCGATGTTGCTGATCGTGATATCAGTTTTGTTTTGTTCTTGATTTACTTTAGTTATTGATTGATGTTGCTGTTGTTGATTTGTACATGATGTTTATTTTCTTCGTGTTGTAGTTCCTGGTTATCATGATATGGTTGTTTTTTTATGTTGTTATCTTTTGTTCTTCGGCGCTGTTTGTCCCTGTTATAGTTCATGTTTATCATGATATCGTTGTTGATCATGATATCGTTGTTGTTGATGTTGTTATCTGCTGTTTGTCGTCGCTGTTTGTTTGTCCCTATTGTAGTTCATGGTTATCATGATATCATTGTTGTTGATGTTGCTATCTGCTGTTGATTGTTGCTATTGTTTGTTTTGATTTTGGTCGCAGATGATGCAGTCACTATTGATAAAGATATCGTTCTTGTGGTTGATGTTGCTTTTGCTATAAAGGTTTCTGATATAGTAGATTATGAAGATGAAGATGTTCTAACTCATATTGTTGATCATGTGGATTATGACATCACTGTTGTTGTTGATAAGTTTACGCTAAAGTACTAAAAGAGCTAACTCAACAAGCTAACAACCGATAAAGAATAGCTTACCACGATTATGACGTGGTGCCTTCCTGCATGTCACAGTTGCTTATTTTCATCTAAATAGCAAGCTTTTAAACAGTAAAACGATAGTAGGTTTGTCTTAACTGTTTTCAGCTTTATGTTTGAAAGATGGCTTTGCTTGCAGCTGCTGCTGGGATAATAATCAACAAGTGACATTACGCAGCCTACACAAAGACGGCAGACAAATAAACATGGACTGGAGGGTAGACATTATGACAGACCTGAGATAACATCTTAGGACAATTGTAACAGTTGGAGGGCTTGGACTGAAGTAAAAAATGGCTACTTCCGTTTGCATCGTAACTTCTTTGGTTATGAAATATACTCTTATACATAATTTACATTTTAACATAACGCAAGCTAATAAACACTAATGTATAGTTTTAATTTGCTGCATTATAGTCACTATAGACCCTGTTTCAATTTTGTAAGCGTCTCTCGCTTTTTGATGTATCACAAAACACTCAGAGTTGACCTACCACACTGTTATAATAGTTGTACCGAGCCTAGCCTACTTCGTTAATAAGAAGCCCGGTGTGAAGCGGTTGTTAACATGTAACAGTACGTAATTGATAGCTAATTGCACATGTTTGAAAGAAAGAAAAAAAATCAAAACTGCCTGTTAAGAACTATGAGTACTATGAAACAGTATAGCCAAGTCCAGATTCTAAGTTTAATTGTTTCAACAAGATGTTCTGGTTAATAAACAGTTGTCTATCTATACCAATTCAACTTAACCTTTTTATTTGGTGTTAATGGTCATATAGTTGCTTTCTAATCTTTATTCCTTAATTATTAAGATGAAACAATACAGCCGCCCATTTACTGTGAAAGGTGTCCCTTTATTAATGTACTTTGACTCAACTTTAATTGCTTTTTCGCGGGTCATTTATACTACATTAATACTCATTAAAAATTGCAATATCCCAGGGGATATAAACAATTGATATCTGATCAAAACGGCTACATTTGCAAGTCTAGAGAACATAATCATAGAACGGTAGTACGTCCACTAACATCGAAAATTGGACCGTTGTTGATTCCTGTTGTCATAAATATTAGTTTTTTAACATAAGGTCAATTACTGGCAGATATTGGTACCGAGGTGTCAGGTTATGAATAACGGAAAGTAATTTAATTTTTAACTGCTGAACAACAGTTGTGCTAATGAGCCGCGAATATCTGCTGTAATTACGTTACTAATTAAAGCGGAATATACGTATAACAATGGATGCTTATCTACGACATTCTTTCAACACAATCATACTCATACAGATATCATTCTACTTTCCAAACAAACACTTTTATCAGTTCTGTGACGTGTACGGAATGAAGGATGAGTAGCC
>KN888411.1:13149-23723 GCA_000934455.1 Apostichopus parvimensis | reverse complement strand
TACTATAAGACAGTTACAAATCATGCTATCAGTGTATGGTGAAATTCTATAACGCGTTTAGTTTTTTGAGGAATGACCCTTTCAAATATCTAAGAACCATCAATGAAAGTGGCTGGACTATTTATTCTAACACACAGACCGTCAATTCGTCGCATAAAATTCCTCAATTCTTCACATAAAATGTAGAAGGAAAACATCAGACTTTTATGGCTTCAATAATGTTTAAATGCATTACTAGTCTGAATATCAAATCAAGGGCGTTATGTCATTGATATGAAATTAAAACAAGATGTTTTGATGGAGCTATCAGAATATATACATAATAACAGATTTGCATTTACGTTTAGGCCTACATTGAGGAGCTGACGTCATCATATAATTTAGCTTCAAGGGAACTTTCCAAAGATTTAACATATTTCATAACTGAATATCTCAACCGGGTTAGTTATAGATAATCAATACTAGACTGAAAGTTTTCGGTTTTCTTGGACCGTGGCACAATTAAGACTATAAAAGTCTGATTAAATTCATTATTAAATGGTGATCAGAATTGATCAGATCTGTAATAGTTCAATTGTCTATCCTTTCATGGAGATTCTAATCTTTCGAATTATTAATTGAAGTGGCATTCTTAAATCAGGCAATATAATATATCTTGGAGACGGAAGGAATTTTCGAACATAGCCATGAGGTGTTTTGAACAAACATGACCAAAACTTTCGAGCATTTGAGGGCCGATTTACTGATGACTTTAAAATTCCTTTATTTTCCAAATTGTGACAGTTTCAAAAGCCATTCGACAAGGGCCGAACCAAGTATCTGTGCCCCCCCCCCATCCACTCCACCCTCCCTGATGGAAAAGTTATTTTCAAAAGTAATAAATATGTAAAATGTATATGTGATACAAGGTAATCGATTGAAAACTACCTAACGTTGCTTCAATCTTTTGCAAAATATGAAACAATGTTTCATCTGAGCAAGTATCTGCATTTTAACAAAATTTCTCAACGGGTGCGACGTCTAAACTTACAGCCCTCCAGCAGAATATAAAATTACATAATTTCAATGCATAAACAGTGTATACACCTAACGATTGAAACATGACGAACAGCACCACATGTATACGGGTAATTGTTGCCGAACATTATTGTTATAACATTAAACATAAACATTAAACATAGTAACATGCAAACATAACACAAACACTGAACTACTGCAACATGATATTTTAAACCATATATTGGTTTCATCTTTCAAAATTGATAAATGATCGATTGTAGTTATATCGACGATCGTTACAATGGATATAAAAGTTTCCACAAAAATATTCTTTATCGATTTTTGAATTGCGCATGCTCTATTATCGCTATTCTGTTCTGAACAACCGTCAGAACAGACTTGGAATTCCCCCATTGGAAATTTAAATAATCTAAAGCCTTTACATCGAGATTTAATTACAGCAAGTTCAAACTCCAGAATGACAGATACAAAAGCGTGATTTCAAAAGGTACCAATTATTATCTATCAACTAATACAGAAATATTTCATTTTTACCACGAGACTTTAATCTCATTCTAGGGTATGCATTGTATCAACACAACAGGCTGATCATATTTCCAGATGAAATCATGATGAAGAAAAAACAGGACGGTTTGAAAGTTTCGATTGCAACAGGCCAGTATTCCTTTGGGTTTATACTGGTCAAACATTTCGTTCATAAAATAGTTAGCCACTCTAAATTGAGTGGTGTAGTATTATGTTTTTTGTTTTTTAATTTTAAATTTAGATATACTTGCACCTTTACTTGAAGAAAGAATCATATAAGTGTTCTAAGGTTATCTTAACGAACTAGATATAATGATGAAAATTGTGGGGGAAAAAATATATATTGCTCATTCCATTAGATGTTAGGGGTAGGAAGGCGATATTGATGTTCACATGTGCACACACATAACCTGATTCATATCTTTGTGGAAATGTACAAATTGTCTAATATCATATTTGGGTTACATCAAAACATCTGCTTTGCTTCGTTTTTTTAAATTATTATTATTTTACAAATCTTGGCTAGAAATTTTTTATCGTAAATAAAGAAAGTTTTACTAACGTACATATTTAACACGCACATGCATGCAAAACTCACAAATCACAAATCCGATTCATATACAGTTAATGGAATATTCCGGTGACTAGAGGTTTTGCTTAGCAATATTGTTAGAAATACATATCATTTATAGGTGAAAACCATTTAGTAATATTTTGTATTATAAAAATACCAATTTTAACCTTTGGTCAAATTTAAGAAAGCATGCATCTGGCAATAAATAGCGTCAGTGATGTCATTATGGTAATTAAGCTAAAAAAGTCTTTGTTTTCACTATTAACAATGAACCAATCAATTACCCAATGAGGAAAATAAGATTCTGCCAAGCAATTTTCGTAGTTAAGAAATTCTAAATGCTAAATACAATTAAGAAAACCATTTAAATGTATCACATTTCAAGGATAAGCTAACAAGAATATTATGTTTACTCTGAAAGTAAAACTTTTGATTCAAATCTACCATGATGATGTATCAGACCACCTGCTATGTCTGGAGTTAGGAAGGGTTTACCTGGTCAAACAACCATGTGTAAGGACCGAACAAGATAATGCGATGGGGATTGTTTTAAATGAAAAGTGCCGAATGTTTATATCCCATTTAAAATTGCCTGCCACCGGGCTATCCCTTTAAGTTAACGCCTTCCATAGCGTTTGGTTTCCAGGCCAACTCTGAGCATATATACTGTTTTGTATATATATACATAAACAAACTTGTATAAACCGATAGTTTGAACGGAACACTTTCGTTTTTCCTAACTCTGTATGAATATAACAGGAAGCCCTTTCAGTTGCGTTTGTTATTTGACAGTTATGAAGAAACTTTTTTTAATCGATGATTCATTGTCACAGAAAATATGATATTGAAGTTTCATATTTTTGCGAGTTTCTGTGTTCAACGTATTGATCTTATAGTCATATCATGTATCGTTACTAACCCTATACAAACATTTAGAAAACCTACTTTTAAATTATCTGATATTTTTTTTAGTTCGTATACTCTATATTAAACTTGCAAGGACGCCAATTGTTAGACTAACTTGTAGATATCCCATTCGAGGTAAATGTTTATGTTTTTATATCATATATTTCACGATCAATGTAATAAAATAATTTTCATGTTACGTACAAATTTGGGGATCAGATTTGAAGTTTTGTCTCTTTCAAAATGGTGTGTAATATTAAAAGTATTGTTCTCACAATAAATGTTTTCGTAATTAAATGTATGCATCTTATTAAGGAACTCGATATGGGTTGGCTAATGACAATGGTTCTTTCTACTGTGACTTGCAAATAGAACACACCATAAGCTTTAAACATACACCTTTCAAATCTTCACAAAATGATCGCTATTGACTATAAAAAAAAATACCAAACAAGCAGAAAACCTCCATCGCTAGACGAGACATTGATGACAACAAGGAAAACAAATTAAACATCAATGCATACTAAAAACATATAGAGATATGACACATAATTAAGTAGATATTAGTTATGCTTACCTGGTTGCGATTCAGAGAAACACCTCACAAAAGATTCCGGCAAAAAACTGCTGAAAATCCAGACGCATTTAAAAAGAACAAAAGGGCGAACACATTAACGATTTATTGCAGTATTGATTCCAACTCGTGTGTATATATTACTCCACTGTTTCCTTTTGTTACTGTTAAATGAAAACAATCGATATATCAGCCTGCATAATGCCACAAAAATAATAATAATAATAATAAACCTTTATACTCCTACGTATCGTACATATTTTTGTATCACTATTAGTCACTTTTTTCCCAGTGTCTTTAATTAAAGTTACAAAATTTGTCATAAACTCATTCCTCGTATGGGTTTAGTATCCTTAATAAAGGAGGAGAAAACTTTGTTTGCAATAAGAGTCTCCAGTGCCCTGATTTTTTTTTTGATGAAGAAACCGTTAACTCATTTCATGTTTCTCTTAATTACAAAAAAAGCCTTGCCGTGAATGCCACACAAAAACTCACGACGGGTATAGACTTTGATATATACGGATGTCTTGAGAAGCCATACATGATTCTTCAACAAAGTATGACGTCTGCTAGTGGTTTCATTCATACGTGTTTGTCTCCTTAGTTAAAAGAAATAGACACCTTTTTTCATTTTTTAAAACTTCGTTGCTAACTGATTCGAATCACTAAAGAAACCAGTTTAGCTAGCTACAAATAAGCCCTACTCACTCCTTCGTCCATCACACTCTTTTCTTATATCTGTAAATATGTTTTTCTTTTCTTTCAATGTCGATGATTTCAGTTTTTTATTAGTCCTTATGGAACAATCTTTTATTACATATTCAAGGTTACCTTGATGAAATGACATTTTACAATATTTATGCATTTTTGAATAAACATCTTGTTAATGGACGTTAGAGGTACACCCCTTCGTATGGTTGAAAAGCAATCGAAGGTTTTTTTCGGAGACAAAGTATTTTTTAATGCGAAAATGACAATCAAATTGATTGGAAGAAAAACGCAAAAGAAACTTTGTAACCGAGAAAGCATTCATTGGTTGGATGCTGATCGATTAACTCAAGTGACATTTTGGAAGGACGGGGGAAAGGTTTCATTTTTCAAGGAGAATTTTATCATTTATATTTTAAATGTATATTGATGGAGTAACGACATATTAATTACACTTAGGGAGAAATATATTTAATGCGTTGTACTGAACGCCGTAATCACTAAACAAAGTTTGAGATGCAACTTGTTTTCTTATTGCAGACATCATACTTCATAGAATATCAGCATAAAGTCATATTTTCATTTGAAAAAAAAACATGAAATATTTCATGTAATGTATTGTGAATGTACGTATTAATATTCCAAGTGTGGCATAATTCATTGATTCGATTCACGATATAACTGTGTGTAAACATCTCGTATATAGAAATCTTCTCTTTGTCGTAAATACTATAATTGCTAACCTTATAGAAGTCACCTTATTTCAAACCTGAGCGGATCATAACGATGATTTTAGCTCACTTCCTGTTGAAAATTATTACTTTATTAAGCTCCTTATATAATGCTTAACCAGTAAATATATACAACACTTGGAAAGAGATTGTGAGCCAAAACAATTTTTGTTTCTGTATTACGCAATTCATCTCCATGACATTTACTGCATAAGAACTACAAGAAATATTAATAATATTAAATATTAGATTTTGCACCCAAGTACCTGTAGACGCTTTTGTCGGTGGACAAACAAGTCTTAAAGTATCATGTTAATGGAGTTTTCTCGGGAACGATCAACCGTGAAAAATCCCCAGAGGACATTCTTTCCACTAAATATTCGTCCGCAAAACATTTCATTCACGTTGATTCGGATTCTACACAGAGCGCAGGTGTACCAATCCCTTTTAACATATGACGTCATGGGTTTGAGGTATGTAAATACAAACAAATCAAGTGTTTCCATGGCGTTATTAATAACAAATCAGTATATTACGTCGTAGATTGCATCAAAGAAAATAACAAGGTCAGATTTCGAGTTCCGTGTATGCGTGTGACGTATGCACTTTATGGTTGAACTTCTTTTATTACACCCACATGTAAGTATAGATATTAGTTATTATTATTATTTTTTCCTTACATTTCTTCTGTATTTTATTTCTAGATTTACGAGTAGTATATTAGGCTGGGCGTGTGTAAGCTATGTTGTTATAATTAATGTGGTATGTATCTACATATATATGTAGATACATACCACATTAATTAACTAAATACAAATAATTAACTTGATTTGAAATTGTTTGTGTTTTAACTATATAAGTTAAAACACAAACAATTTCAAATCAAGTTAATTAGTATTCCATCCCCACCGTCTCATCTACCCCTCCTTCCACAAACACAAGAGTATTTCAAAGACAAACATAATCAAAAAGCCAATCCTTTGGTTCTACCAACTGTCGAAACAATTTCACTGTATTTTATTTCTAGATTTACGAGTAGTATATTAGTGTGGGCGTGTGTAAGTTAGGTTGTTCTAATTAATGTGATATGAATCTAAACAATGTCCTCACTTACATATAAAACCACACTTCATTATTTCACCTTCCTCAATGTCCGTGGGACAATGGAAGGTATAGTACTTTGAGAAAGTACTTTCAGATATACTTCGGATATTTTAAACATGCCTTTTCGGAGGAGTAAAGGTAACATTTTGGTGTTAATTTCCCCGCACAATTTCACAGAGAAAAGAAACTAATGCATAAAATGACCTCGGGTGGAACACGTTATATGAACTTTTGAGATTGCGGTTTCCCATGTTTCATCCTACAACATTGAATACTGTTTAGCTTAAAGCATTTAGTTTGCAGAGAAGGACACATAACTTAGGCTAATCGTTTGTACTGAAATGCATTTCGGTGATAAATAGCTGTGGTTAGAAAAAGAAGGCACTTAATGTCTTTAGCAAACTAAAATAAGCAATTGCAACCAGGCAAAATAAATCATATAGCAAAGACAAAGCCTGCATGCAGAGAGCATCAGCTGGAAGTATTAATAAAAATTGTATTTCCAAAAACTTAAAGGAATATTAATCCAATAAACCGCTATACCGCTTTTCCAGCAGCGTTTAGCCATGTTTTCGTATTATATATCATCATACGACAATATGATAATCAACATATCTACATGGTATCATAACCCTTAACGCGAGAATAGATTATGGATTTGTTTATACCGTGAAATGATATCGATACTATATGATTCATAACTAACCACATCTGCCTCTGATAATATCATTTCGAGAAATGTTGAATTGCTTTTGAAAACTAAACAGAATTTCCATTTATAATATTTAGCGTAAATAACCCAACGTGGCTGGTTGTCTTCTTCACAGCTGCTACCACATTTCCTTTACAAACTAGGACTAGATTCTGAGACCGCAAATTCACGCATTTAAAGCAGTATATAGTACACTGTATTGGCGATGCCTCCCGCAAAAACTAGCGGGATTTGGAATATGGTGAAGCATTTTTCAGTTACAGATATAAAATTCGTTTATTTGAAAATTTCATGCAAGGATATTGGCGGAACGTATGATTCGATATTCAGAGGTTAAAATATGTTGAAAATGTTTCCAATGAACTTTTTCTTGATATTCTTACGTTCATGGCATTACATCTGCATAACATATCTTGCAATTTATGAATAAATATAATCAGACTTTTAATCATGCGTTGCATATTATCTAAAAATTAAAATTTGATAATATTTGTCAAAAGAAGATGACGGACCCACAAAACTGAAATGACTAAATTAAATTGAATTTCTCATATTTTAGGGGGAAAAAAAATCACTTTTGAATAAAGCGTCTTTTTTTCTTTCTAACTTTTGATAATAATTTACCAGTGTTATGATGTAATGTATGCATTGTCTCCATATCACAAGCGGTCTTCGAATTCACGACACCCACTTTACATGTATACCCATGTGCAGATTCAGGTAGTGTCAGAGAGTGTATACCCCAACTCCACAGAAAATATTAAGAGCACCACCGTAAGTGTTCATAGGCCCAATTTATAACCTTTCATGTCTAAAAAAAAAAAAATTCTCGAAGGGGGGTTGTGTGGGGGCTGGGGTGGAGGGGGTCCGCCATACCTCTTTTATGGGAGTCGGCTTCAAAGACATCAGGCCCACAATCCCTCCTTGTAATGCACTGGATCCTCCCTGATGCTGGTATCTATTTGATTTAGTCCAAGTGTATGCGTTATAACCAGCTGCACTATTTTATAGATCTCTCTCTATATCTCTCACATTTTGGCCAAATTTTGACATTTTGTATATATTTAATCTCAAGTTCGTGCATATTGTTGTTTTGTTGATGTGAACTACCGCATGGATATATTGGAATTGGCTGTGACTATATATAGTTATCTCCATTTGTTGTTTAGTTTTACATTTCACATTTATCTTTATATGGCGTATGAATGGATTGGCATGTTTCAATATTTGCGTTGTAAGATCGCAAAAGATTTCTACTGATGTAAAAAGAGAATAAGCCATTCACAGATCAAATTGAGATCATTTACTCCCTACTCTCGACTTTTTTCTTTTCTTTTCTTAGTTTTTGGTTCTGGAGTAAATATTTACGGTAGAATAACCAATCTGACAACATCAATTTACACGTACAGAGCAGAACATCTAAACATTTGCTTTTTTTCGTATCCAATGACTGAATAATTGCATCTCTTCTCGCCATTCCGGTTCATTGCCCTTCGCTAAGATGATTTCATATATAATATTCCTTCGTCTCGTCAATTTCGATTTCGCCTTACTCGATGAACTTTAAAGGATCAAATAAACGTTTTGCAAGTTTAGCATTTCTCTAGCCAAGCTTAAAATAATTATCACTCCTGCAGGCAATAGAGCTAAAGTTAGCATTGAGGGAACGATTGAAATCCTTGAGGAATTCTCGACTTTAAAGTCCTTTTTCAATTAAAGTCTCTCTTCTTTTTTTTTTTCTTTCTTTTTGGGGGTTTTTTCTTACTTGTGCTTCCGGTTAAAAAGGGCGGAGGCAAATCATGCAAAACAAATTTGGTTGAAGTATATAACTACTGAACCAAAACGAAACGAAGAAGGAAATAAGAAATATTGTTGAAAACTTTACAAAAAATCGAAAGGATAATGTCAACAATGTGTCTACTTTGTTTGCAGGTCAGAATGGCTAAGCAGGTAACACACATGGAATGATAAATTGCATAAAAAATGGTTGAAATTTAGGTGAATAATTTAGTGACATTTTTAGATCGGATTGATAATTTAACATCCGAGGGACTTATCCTTAACATTTACATGACTCATTACATAACAAAATATAAGCAGCGAACAGTTCTTTATCTTGTCAGCGTTTGAGAATTTTTTTTTTGAATGAAAAAAACTTTCCAAATGAATTGTGTCTTTCCTACTACCGAGAATTAAGAGTAATTTCTTATCTTATCATGTAACAACGATATACGGTAACTTACTGCTATGTGACTCACTGTACGATGTACAGTAGCTTACTGCGATGTAACTAACTCATATGTAAAAACTATAGGACGTAACTCACTAATAAGTAAGTTACTAGGACGTAACTCACTAATACGTAACTCACTAGTATATGTAACTCACTCAGAATACGTAACTTACGAGGACGTAACTCACTAGTACGTAACTCACTAATACGTAAGTTACTAGGACTTAACTCACTACTACGTAAGTTACTAGGATATAACTCACTAATACGTAAGTTACTAGGACGTAGCTCACTTATACGTAAGTAATTTACTAGGACGTAACTCACTAATAAGTAAGTAACTAGGACGTAACTCACTAATACGTAAGTTACGAGGACGTATCTTACTAATACGTAACTCACTAATACGTTACTTACGAGGACGTAACTCACTTATACGTAACTCACTAATACGTAAGTTACTAGGACTTAACTCACTACTTCGTAAGTTACTAGGATATAACTCACTAATACGTAAGTTATTAGGACGTAACTCACTAGTACGTAAGTTACTAGGACGTAACTCACTAATACGTAGGTAACTAGGACTTAACTTACTACTACGTAAGTTACTAGGATATAACTCACTAATACGTAACTTATTAGGACATAACTCACAATTACGTAAGTAACTAGTTCGTAACTCACTAATACGTAAGTAACTAGGACTTAACTCACTACAATACGTTGTTTTAGTTCTGCGATGTAACCTACTCAGGTGTAACTTACTACTGTGTAACTCAGTACGATGTAACTTATTATACGATTTAACTCAATACGATGTAATTGACTACGACGTACCTTACTACGATGTATCTCATTACTATGTCACTTACTACGATGTAACTTGCTACAATTCTATATTGTTAACACTTTCATTCTATTCAGTATCATTGCTTTTTAGTGTGGTATATTACACCATATGAATCAAAATTAATATTTACGGTAGTCATTCTTCTTGCGGTGATCCATTTAAGGGTCGGGTACCTGATACGACAACGAGAAACCATTTGATACTCTAACCTGTCTCAAAAGAAATCGTAACTTTTCACCAAGTTTGCCACTTGAGAAATCATTGAAATTTACCTTCATCAAAGGAGCTATTCCGTCTGAAACGACTGTCTATATTACAGGCCATATATACGATTGACATAACAGTTCTCGTCATTTCAGAAGTCTTGGTGTTACATTTCAAATGAAACTGAAGTTAACTAAATTTGAATGGCCTCAGAGCTTTGAACGAAAAGATACGACTTAAGAAAGAGCAGACATACTGAAAGATGCAAACGATGTATGCTTTGTGTATGAATTTGTCACCTAAACCTTAATATAATGAATTATAGAAAATAGTTGTTGATGATAATGCTATCCAGAAGCAGAAATAAAAAGTCGGTTATGTATCAAAAGTGGGCCAGAGTCTGGGAAAACTAGATAAGAAACGGACTCGA
>KN888410.1:4237-19318 GCA_000934455.1 Apostichopus parvimensis | reverse complement strand
CATCTAAGTCTGGTTAGAGTAAAAACGAGTGAAAACGTCCAATATTCTAAAATCATTTTGTTTTCAGATTGTGCAGCCTCCGAATGTCACTATAAGACTTAAAGCAAGTCGAGAATGTCATTCGCGAGGCCCTCCTATCAGAACAAAATCTGGTGTGGTGCAATAAAGCAACCTTGGAGATAGCAACATCCGGGTGTAATGCCCTAGGAAATTTCAAGGGACATTCCCTTGCCTGTTTACATTTTGGATTTATGCTTGATGAGCCAGAAATGTTTACAGTTCTATTGTTTAAATCAAAAGCTGTTTGCTTACGTTATCAGATCGCTCAGACTGGTTCTGAAAACCACTTTATCCTATTTTGCCTGTCTACGAATCGTAGATATGTTTAATTGTTTTCAGCTAATTACAAGTTTAAATCTTTCTATTAACACAAGAAATAACAACTTAATTTCAGGGGTTCGTAAAGAATCTTGAATCCTTTGCAAAAGTTAAACATGGTTATGAAATACAACCTAAAGGTTTTATCACAAAACCGACAGAATATCATATATAAGTTACCACTCGATTCGTATCTGAAGTAATACATTGCTGAGCATTTCCACGAACATCTTTTTCACACAGTTCTATTTGCAGCCTTCAAGTTCACTTTTGGTTTACAAAAAGTACGAATTTTATCCTCTCAATTAAACCATTTATATACTTTATGTCCAACCATAACTGTTTGTTAAACAGAAAGAAATCACCGTCGTGAAAAACTTCCCTTAACAGCTTAACCAATTCTCATTCCATTTAGCATATAACACAGTTGATTTAATGTTCCTATATTCACACACAAGGTTGAAGACTTGATCAAGTCTAAATATGACATCATCGAACCACATGTCATGCCTTTCTTTGAAGTTTTTCTTTCTTTTATTACAAAATTCATTTTCTGTCATGACGATAGGTTTGCAAAAACCTTAATTTAAATTGTGAAACTCTTAACATACTAATAATGAGGGCATCATGGTTTCACTATCAAAACTACCAACTTTTTACCTATAAACTTTGTAAAGAAAACCACTTGAAAGAGAAATCTAATGGTAGTTTCAGAAGCTATTGCTGTATAGAGTCACTTATGACAACCACATATCTACAAAATGGCAGCCCTCAGACAAAACTTGTAAACAAGAATATCGGCCTAGTGGAGCAAGATTTTTCGCAGCTGTTGTGGGGTAGTTGTCCTTCACAAAATATCTGATTGCATTTAAGGTAAAGATGATGGTTGATTTTATGTCTCCTTTCACCAATGTTCATTGTTATTCATCCCAATCGATGCATGTAGGGTTCGTATACCATCGGAACTCTAGTTTCCTTAGGTATAGTAAGCAGTTATAACAAATTGATACAGGCTAATGCAAACTTGAACTTTATGAATGAAGAAGAAACACGTGAACCCTTCTAGTGAGCTTACATGTGCTTAACTTTCTGTCGTAATATGTCAAGAAAAACAATCTACTATGTGACTACTTTCGCATCCATACATGTAGCTATATTTTCATCTAAGTCTGGTTAGAGTAAAAACGAGTGAAAACGTCCAATATTCTAAAATCATTTTGTTTTCAGATTGTGCAGCCTCCGAATGTCACTATAATGCGGCGCTTCTTTCTCCTCACGTGACCTGCGATGTATCACCCTTCAATGCAAATCCTCCTTGTTATGGAGAATGGTCGTCCATAATCAACTGTGCCTGCGACGACTCGGCGTATACCATTTCCGATACTGGTAATACGTACTGGTGTTCTGGAGGAGCTTGGAACCCAGATGTCTACAACGTCAAATGCACTGGTAGGAAAGTAATACGTAATATGAAACTATACGATTGTTACATGTATGAGAAGTCATCATGTGTATTGCCTCCAAAATATGCTGGAAAGTCTAATTTAAAAGTTAAAATTATGGATCACAGTCTATCCTTCGCCTGTCACAATATTCCACTATTAAGTAGGGGTGTTTTGCATTTGCATACAACCTATAAAAAAAAATAATAATAATAATAATAGTAATAATAAAACAATTATTTTGGGAACGACACTTCACAATTCCCTACCTATTTTTTATTTAGTGAATTAATAATATTTATACTGTTATTAATCTCTAACCTATGCCGACATTTTAACAATGTTAAACTCGACGCTAACCTATCATCGAATGGCAGATTCCAAACTAAAACTCCCGGTGACGGATGGGACTTGACATTAGTATAAAATCTAAAAGAAAAACAATTGTCATATTATGGCAAATATACAGAATACATATATTTTCCCTAAAACGTGTGAGGTTTCTAAAGTGCTCGATTTTTGTTTAAAGTTAAACAATAATTCACAAGGTGGAAAACTTTAAACGATGTCCCTCACTCCTTGAAATATTTCACTTTGCCTTTGCTGCCGTTATACCATTGAACTATTGTCGTTGTGTGTGGGGGGGGGGGGGGGTTCTACCCCACCACCTAGCTGTCAATCGATGGACAAGGTATTCAACAGTATAGGCTTGCTGTCATCAATTCAGGAATTGTGCAAGAGTCTTTCTTGTATCTCTAGTGACCATATAGTCAGGTATTTCATTTAATACAAATTTCTTTCTTCGAACTGCTTCAAAAAGTGACCAAACGTCTTAGTTTCATCTAATTTCTCTATTCCTAGGTCCTTGCACTATCGATGCCGGTGAGAATGTTATATCGAGGGACTCTGCTGGAAATACAGTGACAGAAACGATTGATTCTGGAGATTTTGTTATGTACTCCTGTCCTGCGGGATATTCAGGAACTGGTAGTGCACAGGTAGGGTGTACAAACGGCGTATGGGACACACATCAACAATTCAATTGCTTAGGTAAGACTTAAAATTAACAAAAGGAAAATCCATCGACCTAACTTTAAACTCATATTTTGAACGTGTATATACTACAGTCACTGTGTTAAAATTAACGTGGAAACGTGTGTACCAAAATTAAGAAAAAAAGTCATTTTAATAGTCTGTGTATCGTCACGAACTAACGGTAGGGTCACTTGAAGTTAACAAGCTTAACTTGAGAAGTGGAATTGCGAAATCTAAGAAATGATGATTAATTTCAAATATATCGATGTTGTCTCTTACACATCCTTGATTTAACTGGGACTCATGTGATACAAAGCCTAAACCGTTTCGCTTACGTCTTTAATTAATCTTTTCTATTTCTTATTCTTTGTTTATGCTTAACTTATAGCCGGCTGCAATTTTCCAAATAATACATCACCTACCGATTCGGCAGTGGTAGAACCGATTGTGCATGGGGCAGTAGTATCACTACAGTGTGAAGATGGGTACATACCACGGGACATAAGAACCTCGACGTGTAGCGACGGAAGCTTCGATCCTGAAATAATATGTTCAATAGAACGTAAGTAGTATCGTTAAATGAGGCACAAACCCGACTACAATGATCATGATATACTAAATTGAGGTCATGCATGTTGGTTTATCTTGGCTTCTATAACACGTAAAACCCCAAACAATATGTCATTTCATTTTTCTTTCTGAACTTGAAAGAGTTAACAAATGTACTTAATTAAACACTGAGCCACGGTAGTCTTCCACAAATCCATCCTTAATTACTTTTGGAATTGTATCAGAGGTCGGACTAAACAACTTTTATATATGATATGACCTGTGAAATATTCTGCTTCTTAAGTCTTCCAGTGACAATATATATTCGTATGTTATTTTATATAAATAAAAAATTATTGATGTAGATACATTTGGAAGCTTCCATGATTACATTAATCATGTGTTTCGTTTTAGCTGATCGAGAGTCGTTTAACAATATATTTATCTTTACAATATAAACAGAATGTGCAGACGACCAATGCGAACTGAACGAAGAAAGCATAGATGGAAGGCTGGATTATGCTTCTCCACAGAGATATGGAAACTTGCAACCACCGAATTACTGCTACGGACAATGGTCATACATCGACTCTTTTACGTGTGCCGGTGAAAAATGGGTCGTAAGGCCAGTAATATCTACCATCTATTGCACTGATACGGGTGGAGGCTACCAATGGACAGAAGATATACACAACTTTACTTGCCATGGTAACATGTTATGTTTGTAATAAATATACAATTATTGTCTATACTCTGCACATGGTATAACCCGAAGCTATCCCCGATGCATTCGCGTAGCCAAGGGGGCGAAGGGGGCGACCGCCCCCCCCCCCCAGCTTGAGCATATTTTTTGTATGTTTTTATGATATCGCTAGTAATTTCAAGCTTAGATGAAACTTACAAGGCCTGGGAAGTGCCATTTCCAGCGATCTGGGAGGCATTTTCAGCCAAAATTTTCTTTTACGCGTAGCGCCAAAATATGGTGGCGCTACGCTTGTTTTCAATGCAGAATCTACGGCTCTGATAGTTTGCCTACAGGTTCGCCCCTCCCTTGGCAAATTCCTTGCTACGCGCCTGCCCCGATGGTGAACGTGTCACTTTCCTATGGCTTGCAACATATATACTATAGGCCTATATAACTGTATAGATATTGCTGGTTGCCATTGGGAAGGAGTAAGAAAAGGGTCGCTACAAGAATGACAGAGTATCAAATGTCTGGAACTGAAAAGGCCGATTTCTTTGGCTTGGTGCAGGGAGGATAAGTGACCTTGCTTTATGTCATTTGAGGGGATAAACGGTTTAATTGGAGTATACGTTATCTATAACTTAATTACCTATGAAATCTTCGAAAATATTAATAGTTGTGTTAGTTAACCTCATAGTATGGGATTATGGAAGAAAGTAGGCTAGTAAAAGAAAAATCCGAAATTCTTGGGTACCGTTAAAACCCCCAATTTACCATTCTGAAATTGTTTTGTTAGGATAATAACTTTATGGAATGTGGAGACGATGTTGCTTAAGACATTGTCGGTAGTGTTCAATATTGATAAACCTAAGAACTGTGATGCCGTTTGTTTGTTTGTTGTTTGTTTGTTTGTTTTTAGTAATTTTCTACGGTAGCCACTACAAATGTGTTATCCACAACAATGCAGCATCTAAGAACGTCCAATGTGTATATAGGTTGTGAGACAAGCGTGTATTTTATGTCATTGGAGTAAAAATTCTAATGGGGTTAAAATATTGTTAGGTAGGAACGGAGTATAGAGGGCTGGGTAAGTGTAAGAGAGAGTAAGGAGGGTAGAATTAAGGGACGGGGGAAGGGAGTCGATATGGCGCTATGACATTGCGACGGTCATATGCAAATATTGAACATGCAAAACCTTCACAAATGTTGCTTTATAGATACTATTGATAATAGTTGCTGCTTAGAACTTAAATTGAAGTCAGAGGTTTGTATACATATGCATATCATATATAATATGATGTGCGTCATAACGGGCCACATTCTATACTGTGGTGTTGTTATTTCTTATATTTATCTGTACGCCGGATTCGTACATGAAAATTTCCCAGCCTAATTTGGGCACAGACAATCTACCTGGAACAGGTACCGTAGGTGTCAAATCTCCCAGCTTGGATCACTATCTGTAGGATTTGTACAGGACACATTATAGCTCTTTACTGATATACATTTTTGTCTCTCTTTCTTTTTTACCATCAGATCAAATTGTCACTGTAATCATAATCGCACTATCATGCCATAAGTACCAACTATAGAATCATCTGTTTAATATTGTTTTACTTTTGTTATTTCTAGAACCTTGCAGAACATTATTAGGGTTATCAAGTGACGTGAAGACAGTAGATCCACATGGGGTTGAGACTAATCTGTTGGAGCACGAACAATACGTGACATATGAATGCCAAGACACAACTGATACCGTACTAGGTGTCAAGACTGCTAGTTGTTATGACGGTAGCTGGGATAATCAAGCCATACCACAATGTGTTGGTAAGTTAACCTAAAGTCCAACAGGGTAAAAGGTAAAATATGTCAAAGTGAGGCCCCACCGTCGATTGCGCAATCCTCTGTGTCCATCGACTAACGTATGTATCCGAATAACAACTTGCATGGAAATTAAACCCCGCAATTCAATCTATTCGATAGACTTCTACCAATATTGTCTGACTTTAATAGTTATAAATATTTAACATTTCTATGTAGTATTTTAACGGAATCGCGTTTCACCCAATAAGAAATAGTCTCTATAAAAACGTGTCACGTATAAGTTTAAGTACATGCACTTCGGAACATTACCCTGACACAAATAACCTTATTATGTCGAAAATTTCGACATGCAAAATTTCAATCGAAGGAGAAATTGATGTTCAATATAAACAACATATAGCCTCTATATGGAGGATCATGAATCACATATTCGCTAAGGAGTATTAGAGGCTGCACAACTGGATTCGGACTCGTGCATTGCACATTGTAAAGAAAGTCACCCAACTAGATATAATCTGCGTACGAACGTTCAAACAACTTGATCGGCTCTCAACTCCAGTCCCCTTACAATTTTAATTATTTTATTCTTTCTGTAGCTTCCTGTTACTTCCCTGCAAATTCACATTCAACTCGAGGTAAAGCGGAACCGCTTTTTCACGGTGACACAGTCATACTACAATGTGACGATGGCTATGTGCCAAGGGATACTGTGACGACACAGTGCCAAGACGGAACGTTTACTCCTGGACTTACTTGTACAGGTGAGTGTATTCCCGGGGGTTGCTGTGCGACAGAGGAGGGGGGGGGGAGAACGTACAATCTGATGTGAGGCGAGGGGGGGAGCACCAACTTTGAAAGACATGGGAAATGTGACAATTTTTCTCGACCCTCTGCGTATTCTGTTTTAACAATTCCAAAGTATTTTAATGATTTTCAACACTTTTTTTTCTAATTTACTATGTCATTTTAATTTTGAAAGAAAATGTTCCTTTCCGATTTCTCTTAATAATATTTCACCAAAAGGGCATTTTTAATACCAAAAGTGATATTAGCAAAATAACGGACAAAGAGGGACCGTACCCTGTCATTATTAAAACGATGCCGCACTCCTATATTAACTGAGGGAAACTGTTGATATTTTTCACAAAACTTATGCATTTTTTTCTTGATCTTCTTCTTCCGCAACAGTATCTACATAAAATTATCTTCTGGAGAAACTTATCTCTGAATCTCAACAAAGTGGCTCTCTGTGTATAATTAGCTATTATATCTCCGAAGGAAACTTAGTTTCATGTCCGTAAGTTTCGTCTCCTTTCCAAGAAAGCTGGTGTTACAGACGATTTCATGAGACAAACTAGATGTTGAGTAACCAGAAAACAACTGCTGGCCTATTGAGATGAAGGGAATCTGATGGCAGTACTATTGAGCACTTTTATTAATAGTTATTCGCGACTTCTTTTATTATATTTATTTTAAAATGTAAACAGAATATTACAGATTACGCAGATCCGCTGTTCCACTAAGGCACACGGTATGATAATTAATACCGACTTCATAATGGCCGATGTCAACAATTGAGGGTTGCCATGCACAGACGAGATTTTGAAAATGGTTTAAGTGATTTTTCACATTCATTAAAAAAAAATCTGCAATACATCGATAATTTTGGAAATTATGTTAAATTACTGAAGAAATATTTAAAAAAAAGTTTTTTTGGGAGGGTGGGGTTGGGGGTTGGGGGAGGTGGAGGGTTTAAGTTTACATAACTAATAAGTTAAAGTGTCCGTAAAGTCAATATTTCGCATAGTCTTTTGAGCAAACACCGGTATAGTCTAGTATACGGTAGAATATAATGATAACAAAATTATTCCAAGTGAGATTCTTGCTTCCAATGAAATCCAATTGTTAAAACAAGTTGTGTCCAGATTCTTGTGATTAATGTTAACAAACTATAGCACATTCTTGTCGTGTTCATTGTACATTTCTGATATTTAACTTCAATCGTTTTTCATCTTTATCTGCTTTTATTGTGTTTCTTTAAGATTGTATGGAATGATGGCAAAGGCACGGAGTAGCTTTCTCTTATAACAAATTAATTGACTTTTAAACCAATACAAATATTAGATATTTAATTATCCACTCTTATCATTTTGCAATTCCAACTACTTACATTTCGTTTTTCTATTTACCAGTCAGTATTCTGACAGTGCTTTTGTAGTTCAATCGTTGTTAGTAACGGTATTTCATTATTATAATTGTTTTTTTGGCAGTATATACAGTTGCATTTAGCATATAGGCTTATTGAGAAATTTAAGACATCTTTTGGTCTTGGTACTGTTTTATATTTAAATATCAATTAACGCAACATAGTTCATTAGCGTGATAAGTCAAGACAAAGGTACCAAAAACATGGTGTAAAAGGCGAACATTTTTAAGTTAAGTAATTATGTTTGTGTGTATGTCTTAATGGTGACCAAAGACACAATTTTAGTCTTGACATGGTATAGTCTTGCAAGAAAATCAAATTTAGAGCTAGAAATGATTCTAAATAGCTATTCTGGTTTGCAAGATATTCAGCTTTTAAATATGCTAAATGGCTGGCAGGCTCCTTTAAATGATAAATTGATGATGACATCAGTTCCTCGGCTATAACTTAGGTTAATGTTCGTCCATTGTTTTATCAATTGTAATAACAGGTTCATTTAACTTCCTATGTGAACAACTGAATGGTCAGTTCTATAAATCCATACAAAAAGATCGATTACTCACTCATAATTGGTGAAACAAATCTAGGAGGGTGTCCTGGTTTAAGCAATTGCATTCTCATTCTAAATTCAAGTCGGTTAGTTGTTTTTGTTTTGGTGGGGGGGGGTAAAATAATTGAACAAAGGCAGAAAGTTCTTTAAAGGTGGGCTCGCTGGTAGATTCTGTCCTTCACCACCCGATTCAATAATATCAATACTGCCCTCTACTGGTTCGTCTCTGTTGTCACGTAATTTCTTAGCAATCCTGTATTTACGGCTAGTAATATACGGGTTTGGGTACCTGAAGCGGTGGCCTAGACCAAATTCCTGTAGCTTGCTATCGTTTATGCATATAATCTAATGATTTCGTCAACAATATTTTCGTCTTTTGGACACAATAACATTTTTATCCAATTTATATCCTCTTATTTACATTTTTATTAAAACTTTGTCGGCTGAATAAATATTTTATGGAATTATATGCATCTAAATCTGTTAGTGGTGTTATCTTTGTGTGCACATTGAACACTCCCCTCTAAGGTACTTTTCCCATGCATGCAACCTAATAGTAAACGTTGAAATGTCCCACATGAAAAGATAACTTTTGAAGGATGATCAAGTGGTGAGCATGCTCAATTATCGGAGCTCACTTTCCATATGAAACCCCACCCCTTCATTACCCATTCTTACCCCCCCCCCCTCCCTCTACAGAACCCAACCACATGTAAATGAGCACCAGTGACTTGGCCATTAGCCTCATTATTATCAAAAATCAGATGTTTAATACACCCGCGAACAATTAGTTTTGCCATAATGTTCGACTGGTGACAAGCTAAAGAAGCCAGCATATAGAGTACCATAAACGGGATAATTGTAGAAAGGTTTTGACGCACTCACTGGTCGTTTCCTCTTTCTTAAATGACCGTTGCCCATGAATCCATTTTAAAAAGAGGCCGTGTATATGATATACCACAAGTTTTCTCAAACTAAATTATTTTGGGATTATTATCTGCTTATGTACTAATGTACACTGTTTTTTTTTCTTCGAATTACCCTTATTACTGAATTTATAGAACCATCATGAGGGCATTTTCCAATCAGACAAATCTAGAAAAAAATTCTAAGCCAATCTCGACCCCCTCACATTTATTTACTGGATATGGCGCGCGAATGAACACTTAATTGCCTGGAGGTCCAGATAATTCGCGGCGGCGAAAGTCCATCCCTGATAATATGGCATATATGGAATATACTATAGGCCTATTGCTTATGCAGATTAACTACAGCAAGTTGACAGAGCAAGAAGTCAGGTTTGCTATTTTCTTCGTGATATATTTAGTTATAGTAATTAGATTCACCCAGTATGATTGTTTCAGGTACCGTACATTTGCAATTTACAAAAAAAAAACAATCTCGCTGATTTTGGTCAATGCAGGTTTCGTTCTATCATTCAGCTAGGTGATATAATCTATGGTTTGATCAGATTCTGCCAGACATAGAAAGAATTATACTGGTGAAGGTCGGGAGTTCAATTGCTCGAAGCAACTTGAAAAAAATCCCTGATTTCGCGCTTGCGTTGGAGTTTACATTATATTTCCGCTTATTCGATGGAAAGTGTCTCAAAATACAACATCGATGTTTCCTTGTTTCACAGTGGCAATTTTATATATACTCCGTTACTTAAGGCTTTGTCGGTAAAAATGGGATTAAAACATGGGGTTGCAAGTTGATTGACGAACACTGAAACGTCAGTGAAACTAAGTTTATATAACACAGTACACAAATTCAGGGAACATGCGAAGTTACCGTACCGCGTCAACTATTTAATTTTTTGTACATGAATCGACTGCTATTAGTAATAGTTTTGTGCTACCGCCTACATGGAACGATAACGTGACAGTGTCGCAATACCATTGAGCCCCAAGTTACCAAATTTTAAGAACTATTTCTGACTATAATTTATGAAACTGAACGCAAGACTATGCATAGAATCGTGTAAGTAAATTTTACAGTCAATTATGTGTGAATGATTGCATCTACGTGTGAAGCTTCTGTGTTTATGAACTTTATGCGAACTTGTATTGCCTAACGTGGCATCCGTGTGGTTGTCAGTCGCCTAGGCCTACGCTATTACAAGCTAAACACTGTACAGCTATATCCTAGTGAAGATTCGTACAGTACTGTAGGCCTAACATTAACAATAGATAGGCCTAATTTTACAAGATGGTAACCAATTCAACAGCTTCCCCGCAGTGAGAAGTTTCGATCAATTTTCTGGTCAAAATATCAGCGAATCGGAAGGAATGTACATGTCCTTGTGACGAAGCAAAGATGTACGAAGTAGCTAGCCTAGGGGGTCGTACTAATTAGCGTCAACAGGCACTTTTCACGACAACTCAAGACAACTCAAGACAACAAGTTTAAAATACCATCAAATACAATGGTTGTAATCAGAGTGTATATGGAAAAACGTTTAAAACTAACTGGAACCATCGTGCATACATATTTTCACGGGAAAAAATGTTTTTGTCGTAAAAATCGTCAACTTTCTCCGTCCGTAGAATTGGACGACCTGATGCTATTGCTCTTGCGCAATGACATTGGACCGCACCATTACAGAATAAAATACACGGAGAGAATAATAAAACCAGGCAAAATGATAGTAAGCAAGACTCTGTAAAAATAAATAAAAGCATATGTAAATTTCAATGGAAAAACAATAAGAAATATTCATTATTTTAAAAACATTCAATGATTTGATTGATTTGGAGTTCATTCATCATACTACTTTGGTGGCACTTTCTTACTACGTCAATCCACCTTACCGACACTGTACACAAAGGTAGTTCCCAAACCCTAACACAAACCCACCCATATCATAATGGTGCGGTCCAATTCTACGGACCGAGAAAGTTGACTATTTTTACGACAAAAAAAACATTTTTTCCTGTGAAAAATACGTATGCATGATGGTTTCAGTCAGTTTTAAATGTGTTTCCAGATACACTCTGATTATAACCATTGTATTTGATGGTATTTTAAACTTGTTGTCTTGAGTTGTCTTGAGTTGTCGTGAAATGGGCCTGTTGACGCTAATTAGTATGACCGAGCCTAGGACTTACTGTAGGCCTATCAATATTATATTGATGCTAAATGCTGAGTACCGACTATTTCCTTAGCCAGTGTAAAATGAAGTCCATAAAATTTTCACAACTGTAAACCAAGAGACTGCCAAACATATTGTCATGGAACTGATATGTTGTATATATTGTTCTGTAGGCATAGTTTCAAATTCAAGCGGTGATGGTCAATCTCCCCCTCCCATTCCCCAACAGAGAATTAATAATAGAAGTACAGTAGGCCTTTGATAAGTGCAATAGCTTAGACCTACTGTGAACTGTTAGGAACTGCCTTTTTACTGGGGCCCTGGATTGACAAATTCAACTTACTTTTACCTTAACTACAATGCAAAAAAAAAAAAGATTTTGTGTAGGCTGACCATTTTCTAGTGTGTTGGTTTTTTAACCTTTCTTAATACACTAGGCTACTGTACAGTACAGTAGCCTAGTTTACCTTGATCTTTTCTTTGTCATAAGTGAAATTTGGGTCCTCAGGTCAAGGAAATTACGTGCAAGGTTTTCAAGGAAAACAAACTACTTATGTTGCAAGATACAGTACTGTAGCCTAGGCCTTAAAGTTACAGTGAGATTACTCAAATTTGAAGTGAAAATGCAGTAAGGAAATAGATCGAATTTCTAGCCAACACCACATAAATATTTCCAAATGGCATTTGAGTTGCAATAATATTTTAGTAATAAATTATTTTCGTAAGTAAGTAAGTACTGGTAGTTTTGCCCATTACACTGTGAAGGTCCACCTGTTGCTGTACATAACTAATTTTGTTATTACTTTGGTCACATGCCTTCAAAGATGTAACAAAACACTCCATTTTAATTTCAGTCAAGTCGTTGCTAGGTTGATTTTCTGGATTTGAGTCATTCCCAGTCACTTTTATATAATTATGACAAACAACTTAAAATAAGTAACAGCTCTGTAAAATTTTGCAAAGAAACAATGCTGTGCCGATAAAAGCTGTTCATCTTCTTTCTTTCTTTCAATGTTCTTTTGCAGCAAGCCGAAAAACAAACGCTCCAAGCGTTTTCTGGATGCAAAGGAGTCTCAAATCATAGAAAATACCAAAACAGCCATGTTCATCCGTGGAAGTCAGACAAGTGACGTAGTTAACAATGCACTGAAGGAAATTTATATCATGAAGAAGCCCAATGCAGTCATGTTTACCAAGTAAGCTCACCTGTAGTCTAATAGTGCACACTAAACAGCAAAGGAAGTCTCATCAGAATGTACAGTTGAAAGTCTTGGGTAATAAATTGCTGTAGAGGTCCAAGATTGTACCTATCAAAGTCAGGTGCATCCTTTTCAACCTCAGACAATAATTCAGAAGTAGTTACTAGCACATCTTTGCATTTATACCTAATTTGAGACCTGATTCGTAGTCTAAATACCCCTCAGAATGCACCATTTTATGTCTAACGTTTTAAGTTTTGTCAGGGACTACCTTCTTACCCCTACATGGGAGTAGGCTTCAACAACCCCAGGGTGACCCTCTCCCCCCCCCTCCCACCCTCTGCCACCTCTTCTGTAAAATCCTAGATCCATCCCTGTACAGTATCTCAGCTACAGTGTCTAGGCCCTTGGGTCGTTCCATAAACTAAGGATTCAACTTTCCACAGTTTTGATGTTCCTCTTACATGAGGAATCAGTCAAATCAGTTTCTTAGTAATTATTGTCATTTAAAGAAAGTTAAAAATATATATCTACAGCATCTAGTATTGATTACATACTTAGCTATTAGTAATCACCAATGAACAAAAAATTGTACTTTGTCAAAATATAATGTTGAAGCCAACAATTAGCACTGTATTTTCAGATTCCATAATTAGAGAAAAGTCCATGTCGCTGTTTTTTGTGTTCAGTGATGTTTCATTAAATCTAAAACATAAACACAGTAATAAAAAAAAAAAATAGTTTTAATACAGCTCTAAGGAACAGTAAAGCATCAGCTAAACTGTTTTCAAGTCTTCATTCCGGATTCTACCATGATAGAAAGGACAAGGAACCTGGCACAGGTCTGTTAAATTTAGGAAATCATATGTACACTGTTTCTGTAGTAAATTGATGATCTTATCATGACTGTACCACATCTTGTAAAGGGACTGTGAAATATTGACATAGAGATACGTCCGGTACCACCAGCAGAAAATTGGATCATGGAAGCTTTACAGTTGTTTGGATTGCCACATTGTTTGCTCTCTCCCTCAATGGAACTCCTAGTTACATCACCCCAGTTACACCCCCAGTTACACCCAGTTACACCCCAGCCGACCTATCGTTACAAACTGTAGGAAGGAGTGGTTAGAGGTAAGAGGCTCCAGCCAGAAGTATTACTGTAACAAATAGAATCAAAACTTGATAAAATTCTAACTGTCATTTCTGTCTGCCTTTACAGGAAGAATAACATCAGGCCATTTGAAGACTTTACTTCTTTGGTGAGTTGCATACCAAATGATAATTTTAATGAGGAGCTTTTTTAATGAGATTCCTTACTCTTGGTTATATTTACAACAACAACTTATCAAAGGGCTCTGCTAGGTTAAAAAATCATTTTTCTTTGTCCAAAGTATAATATTTCCTGATCAAATTTCCATATTTCAAGTATATTTAAGATATATCAACAGAAACATAAGAGTTATCGTCATGGGCTTTGTTCATATTTGTTTTGTGAAGTACAGGTTATAGCAATTTCAGTAATATTTAGGAACAATTCTAAATATCTCTTGTGGTACAGTAGTTTGAAAATCGCAGGAAAAGGATGATTAATTTTGTGCCGAGGATATTGGGTTGCAAAAACAACCAGCTTCAATACTTTTTATTTCTAAAGGTTATCAATTTAAAACAGATTTGTCGTACAAAACCGACAGCATGAATACAAACTTGTACGAATATGAACACACTACGAGTCTGTCGACTAACATCACCCAAAAATTATAACATGGGATGGGAGGGAGGTTTGACTGGTCAATAGACAACTTTGAAGGTCAACATGTCCAGCTCTCGTTTAGGCCTAGTTTAGATTGCTTCTTCTGTTGGACAAACTGGGATCTGAGGGAGTCTCAATAATCAGGCAACTCCGGAGAGGTCAGCCTTTGCAATATACATAGCTAACGACAGACACACGGGTGCTTTTCATCAACAGGAATTTTTTTCCAACAAGAATGATGCATCTCTCTTTGTGTTTGGTTCTCACAACAAGAAGAGACCCCACAATATAGTCATGGGTAAGTACTTCATATTGACTGTATTCAATCCATGTAGAAGAGACCCCACAATATAGTCATGGGTAAGT
>KN888409.1:8537-20858 GCA_000934455.1 Apostichopus parvimensis | reverse complement strand
TACCAACCACAAGACTGCATTTTACACCATCCAACTTTGAGTGGCTCTCATATGTTACCTACTGCTAGGGGCCATGATCACTCTCTACAGAGCAACGCCTCTCAAACTGTTAAAACTGATCAATTCAATTTCAGAGTTTCAACTAACAAACTAGCCTCTGCATCTAGCATTAGAAAACTACTATGTAATATGTATAATATAGTATAAAAAGCCCCAAGTCTGCTGACAATGTGAGGCAATTTCTCAGGCTTCTCACATTCTAATGTTCACTAAAGTAAAAAGTTTGAGAATGTGTTTTAATGACCTTTCATCCATTTGTACCCTGAAATTGTTAATAGCATATGGAGCACCTCCAATCTTGGTCATACTATTGGCACAGACATGTAATGTGTGTGTCTGTCTGAAATACAACTTACTGTACAACTTACTGTACATTAGGCTACCAGGGTTTATAATACACCAAGGACAGGTAGATTCTCTTCTCAACTTTCTTAAACAGCAACTATTAGCTAGAATGGGACACAAACATCCAACCTTTTTAAAATAGAAATGGATTTTCCTCTGTTTTTTTCAATACCATCCTTGATAAAACAAAAAACTACAAGAGAATGATTTACTTCTTTCAATGAGGTCCAGAGTTGCTCATCGCTATGCTCGTTGAACGGGTCAAGGTTATCCCTCAGAGTTCCCTGAAATAGCAACGGATCCTAATGAAGAGATTGAAATAGTTTGTAAAAAGAAGATTACAGCAAATTTTGAAATACAGATGTGAAATAAATCCTGACAATCCACCAGTTTCATGTAATACAATGTACGATGCTACTGGTAATGAACCACACACAGTATACTAGCACACACTAATTATCTCTAAAAATGCAGCAACTTTGGCATAATTACAAAATAATAATTAATAATATTTCGTAAAGAGGCTCTTCTGTTGGGATCAGGAAACGTTCGTTTCCAAATACAAATACAAAATACATGTGTAGTGATATCAGATAATACAGGTTTTGACAAATAATATTTACAATTGGAAGATAAAAACAATGTAATTTTAACTGGGCCAGTTTTGACCCATCACTTCTAATCCAAAGTGATGCAGTTACTGGGAAGCAGTCTAATACCACTTCATATGGAAAGAACACTTCACCTAGTACATCATCAATGTGAAAGTATGGTGGAACATGCTTGTGTTGATGTTTGTTTTGTAAAGTAGTGGACAACACAAATTAAACTACTACATTAATTCAATGTAGAGTGTAGTTGCTGTTAAGTGTATCATGACTGTCATTCATTGTCAAGTGTTACCTGTGGTATAAAGGAGATGTTCTTTCTAAGATCGGGGTTAGGGTTAGGGTACCTGTGGTATAAAGGAGATGTTCTTTCTAAGATCGTGGAGTCCAATCTGTGATACGTCGACGCCATCGATCAATATCTTTCCGGATGGTTCAGCAAGTCTTAACAGCGCCACAGTAATGGAGCTCTTACCAGCGCCGGTTCTACCAACTATGCCTATCTGTCCAAGACAACAGGACAAGAAAAATACATGAAATGCTTCAAATTCATATATAATTGTAGATACTACACTGTTATTCCAGGACATAGTATGCTCTTAAAGTACATAGAAGAAAAAACGAGAATGAAAGAAGAAAACAAGATGTAACGAGAACAAAAGTTCTCTGTTCAGTGAGAACTGTTCATGAACAGAAGAGTAAGCACTGCCTCCCCCCTCCTGCCCCCCCCCTTCCCCCTTGCAATCAGTCAAGCTTTTCAGGCAATAGCGTCAAGTTTGGAGGATGCAGAGCTCAAATTTTGCCTAGCCCCCCCCACTCCTCCCTCCCTTCCTCTCCCCCCAAAATTGTACATTGCAACATCCTTGTTATCGGTCAGACAAGTCATAGTGCAATAAAAATAATATTGTTGATATCTCTAAAATTACTCCCCCTCATAACTTTTAGCACAAATTAATGACATGGTTGTAGAGTGAGTGAGTCCACCGCCTGATGGAAGTAGGTATAAAAGATTACATCAAAGATATTGTCAGAGCGATTTAACCACTGTTTCTTTCTTCAATACCTAGGCTCTCTGAAATGATATTCATTGCAATAACCCTTGACCCTCTGTGTCCCTCCCTGCCCCCCTCCCCCCACCAACCCACCCCTTTTGAGAAAAACCTATGTAAGAAGAATTTGTTTTGCTTTACAGTGATGAAATAGTTTTCAATTACCTTCTCCTTTGGTTGGATGGCAGCATTCAGTTTTTTCAAGGCTAACTGTCCATCGCTGGTGTACCTTAAAGATATATTTTTAAAAATAATTCCTCCATTTTGGGGCCAATCCTTGCTTGGTATACTATCTGTTTGTAAAGGAGCTTCTGGTTGTAGCTTTGTATATTCCACAACTCTCTCCGTGGCAACCATCTATGAGATGAGACATGTTATAGAACGTGAACAATATCACAATAATTTTTGTTATTATAAGTACTGAAAAACAAAATTCATTGTTGACCAATCAGTCTTCTGCGTGACTTGTTGCTTCGGATAGAATTAGTCTGAGATTAAATTGCTCATGATATTTCTTTTAACTATTTTCTAAGCATAGTGCATTAAATTGGCAAAAAAAAAAAATCAATTTTATCACCATTTTTTGTTTTAAAGTGGCCTTTTCATGAAACCTATTAAACTCACTCACCAGGTTTTCTAATTCTGCTGTTAATCTGACACTATAGGCAAACTCGCCAGCCAAACCTATGAGATACGCCAATGACACACCCAGTTTGGCGCCATCTATGGTGAAATCTGGCAATCGTAAAGAAAGAGATAAACAGAGTAAAAACCTGGTTACTTTAATCAGATGTAGATCTACGGAGGATGTGTGGGTGTAGACCCCACCCCATGTAACCTCGCGCAAAAGATTAAAACGTAGTCGTGAACACAAATTGTGAATTTTTTCCGCAGAATCGGCTTCGATGACCCCATGCAGGGCCACACCCTCCTCCGTTTATAAGCTCTGCGCCTGTTAAACAGAGCTCAACTGGACCAATGGTAGGCATCTAGTGATACTACTAGAGGCAAGGAAATAACTATCGACATTATTAATTGTGTAAAAGTAAGTTGGCCTGACGTTTCGATCCTAGCAGGATCTTCTTCAAATGCTAAATGACAAGTAACAGGCTCTCTAGTGGATAAGCAGTTTGCTAACAGTTTTATTTTATTTTGATATTATTAATTAATCAACAAAAACAGACTGATCCAATTAAGGTCTAAAGATCAAGGTGTCTTTGTATATCATTTAATACACTCAGCTAGTTTATGACATACAAAAAAAAAAAAAAAAATACTTTAAATCTTATAAAAGACTCCTAATGAATCATAAGAATACATTTTAACATTTTATGGAAAGCTTGAACCAAATATAGAGTTCTGGAGTTATACTTACACATATTTACTAGTATGCTACCGTACACCAAAACAACACACAAGATGCACTGTATTGCCTCCATGTTGATCGAGAGCCACCTCTCCAGTGAAAGGTGAAGGAACTCTGTAGATGTGTTCAGATTTTGATGAGCACAGTACTGATGGTACATGAACTTTTGAGTTTTGAATGCCCTGACTGTGGCCAGACCAGATATGGTCAACGAGAGATGAGAGTAAACCGGGCTGTTGGCTGTGAAAATTGAGAACAAATTATTAGCAATAGAGCAGGAATGCTCAGAGGAACCTTTTATAGTACTTTAGAACAGGAATGCTCAGAGGAACCTTTTATAGTTACTGTTACTTTTTAAGTACTCTAGAACAGGAATGCTCAGATGAACCTTTTATAGTACTGTTACTTTTTTAGTACTTTAGAACAAGAATGCTCAGCGGAACCTTTTATAGTACTGTTACTTTTTTAAGTACTTTAGAACAGGAATGATCAGATGAACCCTTAGGAACAATAGCTTCCCAAAAGGACCTTATAATGATCACTGTTGCCACATTTATGCAGTCTTGCTTTCACAGCATTGGCAGGATACATTTTAATTGCTGTCCAGTCGTCCGAGACAATAAAATTTCTGTTCGGATAACCAAAATCAATAAATCAACTTTGGTGGTGGTCCGATGGAGAACTAGCTGTGTACATCAAATTCCAATAAATACCCCACCCCCAATTTAGTAAAATGATAAATTGGTATCACCCTGGTCTTCATCACTTTGGAGGTTATTAAAAATAACTCAAAGATAGTGGTAGGCCTAGTATATGATCCACCTGCAGGGGAGTTTGTTTTTTGGGCCCACATAGCCAAGGGAATAAACTCACCCAGGCTTTCCAGTCTCTTTACGTCTCTGGATGTTTGCATGTAATAATTTCGAATCACCCAGCAAACACCGACCAACGGCACCATAACAATCAGAATAAACGGATTGGTAATGGCAACAAAGATATAAATAGCCAAAAGGTTTAAGAGAAACTGCAAAGAGAACCAAACAGAATGAGAATACCGTAAATGCCGGGAATGAACTACCAACATGGTCGACGAAACAAATAACCAGTTTTCCTTACATTTTAATCTTCCTACTAAAATAATGTACTTTAAGATATTATATAGCAAACCCTTCAAGCTGATGACTATAAAAATAACTCTCTGAAATATGAGCAGAACAAAGAGCATACAGAACAGATTCTTAAAAGATCCGAGTCAGATCAGGGGATCAATTACTACACAGATGATTTACTGTGAGAAAGGGACACCTAAATATGATCCTACAGAGAGCAATGGATCAACAGACATTAAATATGATCCTATAGAGAGCAATGGATCAACAGACATTGAAATATGATCCTTCAGTGAGCAATGGACATTTAAATATGATCCTACAGAGAGCAATGGATCAATGAACATTTAAATATGATCCTAAAGAGAGCAATGGATCAACAAACATTTCAATATGATCCTACAGAGAGCAATGAATCAACAGACATTGAAATATGAGCCTAAAGAGAGCAATGGATCAACGGACATTTAAAATGATTCTACAGAGAGCAATGGATCAACGGACATTGAAATATGATCCTACAGAGAACAATGGATAACTGACATTAAATATGATCCTACAGGGAGTAATGGATCAACGGACATTAAATATGATCCTACAGAGAGCAATAGATCAACTGACATTAAATATGATCCTACAGGGAGTAATGGATCAAGGGACATTTAAATATGATCCTAAAGAGAGCAATGGATCAACAGATATTTGAATATGATCCTACAGGGAGTAATGGATCAAGGGACATTTAAATATGATCCTAAAGAGAGCACAATCAAGCATACTTGATATTAACTGAGTTGCATTGTGGTGTACTGACTATGCTATGTACAATCAGGCTGGTCTGTAAACGCTTGTAATTCTTCTCCTTTTCAAAATGTCTTCATTTTAGGCTTCAAATTTTTTCCATAAAATTTGTCAAAATCAGCTGTAAAACTTACATGATTAACATGGACAAATAGAAAAGTCAGCCTATCTTCCATTATTCCAAGATCTTTGGTAAACCTGTTCAAGATTCTACCTGTTGGTTAAGAAGACATTTTAATCGGCCTAATGTGAATATTTATGGATATGTCATGAATATTTAAAGTATTCTTAAACTAAGATACCTAAACATAACATAGGTAACATGTCATCTATTGAGTTCATTTGTGGCCCAAATATCTAATTTTGTTTTCTTTGCATAGAATACAATTGTTATTTCCAATACACACTGAACTACCTTGTGTTACCTATTGTTTTTCTAAACTACCAAGTTTAAGAGGATTATAACTACTCTATAATGAAGTATTAATGCTATGCTCAAAAAACAAGTTCATTTCAATATGAAACTAAAGGTATTACAGTAGTTTAGAAAATGTTATAAGAACACTTGACCTTTGACAAGGATATCAACTTTTAATCATAAGCATGATCTGATAAGGCTTAATCTGACTAACACAAGGAGGATATACTTGCATGGGGTCGAGGGAGTTAGGCAGTTCCACATTCACAAATTATAGGTTACACATATTGATACCCAATATTCATTCATGTAGTAGTAGTAGTTAATTGCATCTCATATCGTGGCCAAATTACATAGGAGTAACAGTGAAAAAAAAATAAAGGAAGAAACAATAACACTAAAGGTAGAAGAAGAAATGACACACAAATAAATAATAAATAAAGACAACCTACAAATTTACAAGGAAAATTCAGTAGTAATACCACCCCCCCCCCCCCTTGCTAAAAAGCTAAACAATCATTCATGATAGCCAAATCAGCTTTTCTTTCATCTTTGTTCCAAGGAATCTCAATCCTTCTCATTGTAACAGTATCATTTGCATAAACGTGCATATTCATGATGACTGGATAATTATGCATTTAGTGTCCAATCATATTACCTCATTATTATAGTTTTAGGCACAAATCTAAGGGTTTACCTGAAGGAAAATGTACTTCCACAAACAAAGAACGAATGCCCTTTGCAAATATATCCTTCTCAAACAAGAATATTTTGTATGGATGTTTGCTTGCAAAGACAGGAATTATCCAGTGTCAGAAAAGAGGTAATGGAAGACTTACCGACTGGATTAATGATGAAAAACTGCTGTGGTGACCTTATGACTGCTTCAAACATCTTATTGTGTAGATTAGTTGATGCTTTTATAAGAATAAAAAATAGCCACCGGACGGTTATAAAGATTAATAGGAGTAGACTGGTCACAAATATTGCATAGACGAGGTAGAAGAACGACCGACCCATCGTCGGAGTGAGGAGGGCGTAATCTTCGATCTGGAAGAAAGGAGAGAAATTATAAGACATGTATAAGCCTAATATGTAATACACCACTAGAGCAGGTATTAAAATAGATAGTAGGTAACCACATTATAAAAATATGTATTATAACGATACGTAAAGAACGAGAATAAAATTTACTTTTCAAGTTTTACACATTTGTTTTACACTCATTATTACATTCATCATTATAAGATTATTCAGAATATTGTTACCATATTTTTTACGTTCAAGAACATCCTGACGAGGAAATGATATCTGCTTACCTACACCAATGATGAAAACTGGCACTCTAGTTACCCATACTTGGTTAGTGTTAGCAGAGAAACGACAAAAAGAGCTTGTCGAGATGAAACAATGTCTCTAAAAAATGGTTTAATACCTACTTTATTATTATAGCTGGACTACGTACCAAAGTAAATTTACAATAAAAGTATCTTTGTTCACATTTAAAGGTTGAAAATGGTGAGGTTGAGGTCTGTGACATTTTCTCAACTAATTTCTCAATTAGGAAAACTTAATTAGATTATTCGAAACTGCCATGTTAACATAGAGATATATATTGCACTACGAAAGCAAAATGTAATCATTACCATGGTTACGTTGGACAGACAAGTCTCTTGGCTGTACTGTAGGACACACGACTCTTCCTTCTTGGTCCAGGTGGCTAGCCACCAATTTGATAGAATATCAAATGCCTAAAACATGGAGACATGAAGCGATCAAATTAATACCAACAGTAATACTGTACGGTATTCCCCACATTGTGAAGCACTTCCACAGAAGACAATACTAGTAATACACAATTTGTGTCCAAACTGTACCAATTGGTTCAATCCTTTTGTAATTCCCTATAAGGTGAAAATACCTTCAAGACTACAAGCAAACATACTGAAATAGGATTTAATTCCTTCATTACTTTCAAGCAAAGATTATTCAAAGATTAAACATAGATCCCATGCTAAACAACAGACAACAAGTAACATGTTTAAAACACTATTCATCATTGGAAGCAAATTTATTTTTCCATCCAAAACACATGGCTCAAACTTGTAGCTGCTGCAACAGCAATCAAAGGACTGGCTGAGCTTTTCTCACAGACTTTACAAATATAAATCTGCCACCTTCATTGAAAATGGCTTCTTTTATACCTTGGTTTGAAACTAATAACAGCACGGGTACTCATGGAAACATTGAATGATCACTTGTATTGTATGTATTTTAGATCCTCCTACAAGCAGGAACTCGCGAAGAAGCCTCATTGGCTTATCAAAGCCGCAAGCTGACCAAAGTCAGTCTCTTAGATTTAACGTCCATGATTATGAATTGTCAACAACTCTGTAACTGGACGACATACATTAATCTTGGAGTGACTCGAACCGGGGACCTTATGATTGAAAGGCACCGGCGTTAACCACTGAGCTAACACTCCTTGGCAGGGTAGGTGTATAGGGTTATCACACCTAAGACCCAAAGGACCTGCATACCTAATTAGTACATGATTGCAGGCATACTATTGTTTCTCAGACCAAATTGAAATCTTTCGTGGACTGAATTCGGTCTACAGACCACCTGTCGAGAATTATTCCACGCTGTAAAGTGTTATTAGCTTATTACAGATCAAAATCAGGAGTATCAAATCATTTCAGCTTCTTAAAAACCCTCTTTTTAACCTTTTAAGATGGACCTTTAAAGAAACAACATGTTTTGTTTACCTGTGCAGACATATCAATCACAAGGAAGAAAATTAAGACCAACGGAGTAGCTCCGGCCATGATGTACTCCCGGTAAACACCTTGTCTGACAGACCCTTCTTCCTTCTTCTCAAACTTTTCTTCATTTTCTGTCAGCTTTGACAACAAAACCAAGAGGAAGTTACAAGTTGACTACTATTGGCTGACAATAACAAATTTCTTTGCTTTTCAAAACATAAAAAAAAAATTTACATTGTTTTAACATTTATACTAAATGTATAGGAATAGTCAAATATAATGGATCAAACTTTTTACAAAATGCTTTAAACTGGTTGCTGATAACTTAAAACACAAAAATTGTTTGTGTAATGACTCGAATATTTGCATAAGAATAAAATTATAAAAACGTAATTCCAGGTGAAAAATTAATTTTGACCAGCTGACAAGAAGGGAAATATGTTAGAAGCAACATGGTGAAATTTGCAAAAAAAATTCCATCATGAATTTTTTCCAGATATCGACAATTTGAGATTGCCACAGTTTGTATCTTGAAACCACAACGTAGAAAAATTAACCAGGATGCTTAGAATAATGTTTCTCTTTTTAGCAGACAAACATAAAATTGAAAATTTGGTTATTTTCACTTATTGAGATATATAACATCATTTCGCCTGGCACTTCTAAATGGGACTCTGGACGTACCTTCTTAATCCCTTTACTGTCACATAGTGTATCAGATTTTGTGCTGGCTTTATTCGGTTGCCAGGAAATTCCTGCTTTATCCTGCTTCTATGAATAAAAGAAGACATTAATATAAATGATATTAGACACTATAGACTGTAATAGCTATTGCTACACATCTACAGACTCTACATTTACATGGTTAAGTTAGTAGCAGCCATTGGGACATCTCGGACATCTTCCACGATCCATATCAGGATTATTCGGAACACAAAAGATCATCGAACATTTATTTACTATTTAAAATGTGCGCTCAAAAGTAGGAAATGTGCAAAGTCAGGAAGGTGTGTTGGGGGTGACACCCATCCGACCATCAGCTTCAATGGCCTAATGGTCACATCCACTCCTTTTCAAATTCCTGCATAGGCCCCTGATAGGATTACCAACAACTTTACAGTGACATGATATCTGGCTAGAATCATAGAACCAAATCTGCTAACAACATGCTTACTGGTCAGAACAAATATGTACATAAATCATAAATCTGTGATGGTATAATTTAGACAGCGTGATGTTTTCATCCTCACAAGCCAAAACCGTTCATCCAAATATGATACAAAATTTTTTACAAAAGCCATTTAAGTTACTTGAGGTCAACTCCTGACCTTCTCTTTTGAGGATTTATAAATATTTTTTTTAGAAACATTTATAATCAAAGTGAGAGGAAACAGTGACAGGAAGTTTAAAATCCTGTTCGTTCCAAAATGCTTACAGTGACTTCATTTTCCTGGTGAACGGATTTTTCTTCTGGACTTTTCTCATCATTCTGAATCAACTTTTCGGAGGTAATTTCTTCTTGAAAGTCATCTTCTTCTGATGTCTCACTCAGCAAGGAACCAAAATCGATACCAGCATCCTGGAGCTCTTGATATGTCCCATATCCTGACATTTCACCCTTGAAGGAAAAAATGATACGCAAACCAGAAGAGAACCAAAAAAAAGGAAAAAAGGTTTCAGAATTAACAGACAAGATATTTCTTGAATCCCTGAAAGATAATTCTGCTGAGAAAGCCACTCTTAGCAAACAGAATGACCATCTACAAGTTACAAGGCCAAACCGGCTACATTACTTCATCGAACACACATATGATCAGTGAAGTGTTTATTTCACATACATTTAAGTAAACTGTGTTCATTGACGAGAATGAAAATAACTAAGAAAAGATACTACGATATTTTTCATCCGTTACCAAAATGCAACTTCCTCTTTCGTCATGCTGTGACAGTTATGCTAAAAACGTGCATAATTACTTACAATCTAGAAGAAATAACTAGGTGGAGTGTGAATGCACTCTGGTCACATGGTCATAGAAATAACTGGGTGGAGTGTAAATGCACTCTGGTCACATGGTTATAGAAAGACATGGGTGGAGTGTGAACGCACTCTGGTCACATGGTCAAAGAAATAACTGGGTGGAGTGTGAACGCACTCTGGTCACATGGTCATAGAAAGACATGGGTGGAGTGTGAATGCACTCTGGTCACATGGTCATAGAAATAACTGGGTGTGAATGCACTCTTGTCACATGGTGATAGAAATAACTGGGTGTAGTGTGAACGCACTCTGGTCACATGGTCATAGTATTAAACCGTTTCAGAGTCATCACTATGTATCATCCTAAGAATTAATAACACAAATATTCAAGATTTGGTCTCATTCTTGCTACAAAAGATGTAAAATAATTACAATTTGGTTTCTTCACAAAAGCTACATTTAATATATATAAGGGAAATCAAACACAAAATGTCCAAATATATAACAATTTGGAACACACCAGGGGTAGGTAACTAATGCCCAACAGAATTATGCAACCCCCTCATACATGTCCAAGATATTTAACATACCTCCTTTATGATGAGTATTCTGTCGACAGCCTTCAGGTACTGAAGTTGATGAGTGACCAAAAGAATTGCTTTAGAAGACCCAGAAATGCATCTAATGAACGTTAAAGAAAGAAAATAATCTCAATCCTTAGAAAATCCTTAGAAACTAATCTCAATCAGATTATGGAGACTTTGATCACATCAATATCAGTAAGTTGGCAGAGATGAAAGAAGTACACAAATATTCACTTTCATCAGAAATTGAGAAATGTAAAATGTGATACCGTTACAGTGGTTGCCGTCTTGAACAGGAAAAAGGGAGAATAGCAAAAAGGCAAAATCGCTAAGGAGGTACTAGAGATTGAGAAACAACTATCTCTCCAGATATGACTCTTTCTGAATAAATAATTGAGAGTTGTAAATACAGTAGTTTTCATGAGTGCTATGAAATGAAGTGCTATAAACTTTCGAAATAGTTTTGAATGAACAGATTCTTAAGATGTGCTATTAAAGGAGATTTCTACAGCTTCACCATAACCAAGGAAAGTTTGTCGATCTGTGACAAAAAGTTTGGAAAGAGCAAAGCATTATTTATTTTTACAAAATGATTGAACCCATATAAACCTCAAATTACTTGTGACCTCGGGATTGTAGGACTGGGTTTCTCTGGTTCCGACCCTGATCTAGGCAATTATTTCTTTGCTTGTGTTTTGTTAATTTCTGAGGTTGATTTTTATGCTTACAACCAAAGATTTTGGATTACTTGTCTGAAAGTGTGAAGTTTCCTGGATAAATTCCATCTTGGTCTCCTCCTCCCCTCTCTCCTTTCCACCCCAACCTCCCACCTCCCATGAACTCAGAAAAGATGGAAAGAAGTAAGAGACTTCACCTTTCAAATAAGTGTCTGCCCACTCTGCTGTCTACTGCACTGAGGGGATCATCCAGTAAATAGACATTAGTGTCGCTGTACAGAACTCTCGCAATGCCGACTCGTGACCTTTGACCTCCACTCAGCTTCACCCCCTTCTCCCCTACCAAGGTGAGATCGTTGTCAGCATACTGGGATAAATCCTGTCATGAATTTAAAACAAAGGAGAGGGCTGGTATTATTATTATTATTTACCAAATTTATATAGAGCTCTTTTCATGCTTAAGCATGTTCAAGAGCGCTTTACAATGACAACAAAATGACAAAACCCTTAAAATATGAATATGAAGCATAAAATCGACACAGCTTAAATATTGATATAAAA
>KN888408.1:64247-77656 GCA_000934455.1 Apostichopus parvimensis | reverse complement strand
GACCCCCAACAGAAAAGATCCAACTGGAGTAGTTAAAAGTTTAGCCTGTCAAAATAGGTTATATTCAATGAAACATATTGTCCCCTGTTTCGCGTAGTGACGAATGTTCAAAAAAATTTATCTTTCACGGTCCAAGTCATAAATCACTGATATACAACTGGAATTATTATGACAAATAATACCTTTTAAGAAGTCTCCTAGTTTTAATTACAGACAATAATTCAATTTAAAGGATGTAGAACAATTTTAAGGGCATATAGATGTTTCAAAAACAGTCATCACTACGTAAAACAAAGTACAATAATATGCATATTCGTCAGAAGTACGCCAAACATGGCACGATATCTCGAATTAGGGGTGAGATACTGAGATGGAGTCTTTGGCTCACAGCGTGGAATATTTTTCTCTTCAACATCATTTGTTTAGCCTGTCAAAATAGGTTATATTCAATCAAACATGAGTTCCCACAACATGAGTTCCCACATCACCAGTGCTGTGGCCGAGTGGATAATGGCGGTGGCATTTGAAGCAATGAGGCTTAGCAATCGGGAGGTTCAGGGTTCGATTCCCGGCCGGGTCATAGTAAAGTGGGTTTTTCATCCAAGAGCAATCTACGGTTTTCCCATATGAAATGACTTTGTAAATTGAAAAGATTCCAAATTTGAGTTAAAATGTTGAATTGGAAGCTACCCGACGTCTTAGTTAATCCATAAGCCCTTGCAGGTTTCTCCCACATTTGTGGTCGCTTAAGCATCGTAAAAATAACTGCTGATTATTATTATTATTCGTCATCAGAAAATTCTTTTGAAGTACTAGCTGTTAAGAATCCTCAAGCTAACTAAGAGTAAGACTATCATCTGTCAGTATTTCTACAGAAGTGTTCGTGCTTCATACAACAAACTACAAATAGACAACATGAAATGTTCTAATAGTGATGAACTGTGAACTTTGACCATGTTTAATTGTTCCATTCTCTCACAGATACATGAATATAGTTTACATATAAGTAACATTAATCATAAGAGCATCGACAGATGACGATGAAAAAAATTGATAAAACATTTACAACACAAAAAAAAAAAACTTGTGCCAATCACATAAAGACGCTGATTTTTCAACAAGTAATTTTACTGCCAAGCTCAAAGCATTTGGCCTCATTGATCAAAACACTTAAAATGACTCATTGATCTGAGTGTTAGGATTACTGTTGAAGGATCAGCTTGGAAAACATGAACAGAATGCTCAACTTTATGGGCAACATACCAATGACCTTTAAAGATGAGTCTTCATTGTCATATAATCGTTTGGTCTAGAACGGGGTTTCTGAACTAAAAACTCCTACAAGGTCCGGAGAGAAACATCGGTTGAAGCAAAGGGGCCGGAGGAAGAATCCCACCACCATTAACCAAGATATTGAGCAATGTCCAGGTTAGGGCCAGTAAGTTAGGTACTGTAGCCTAAGGCCTTGCAGGCCAACAAACACGATATGTACAAGATAGAGTGTCTAATTTTTCTCTGCAGGGTAGTCTGAAATCGTTGATGCAACAAATCTCGCACATGGCCTGCCTATTGGGAACCAAAACACAAAAAGCTTCTTTGATGAAGGGCTATATATATGTGATTAATTAGCTGTTTTCAAAGAACACAATTTTATTGAGCCATCAAAGCTAAAGTGTTATAATATGTCCATATTTTAGAAAAAAAGATTTGCAAATTACCATCACTACCAAAGAAAATAAGTATTTAACTCAATAAAGAAAAACAAATACATTTAATGTTCATGCACTTGTGGCCTAATGTTGTCAGTTTTAAATCTAATTAAGTCTTCAGTATAGTGTATGAGAATACCAATTTATATATAAATATATGTATAAATAAGAAAGCCGCAAACAATTCAGAATTCAAAATTTGAGTTTTAAGTTTGGTTCTACAAATTGACCACTATCTATGAGAAACAACCCAACCAGATCTTTCATTTTGAACATGCCACTGTTCTCCACATTCCTCTGAAAATATCTCTCCTCGCACACAATTTTCTGTCACATTGAAAGCATGAATGCTAGAAATAGTCACTGTGATTAATTTTTTCCTGACATAAATTTCTGGACAATTTACAAAATAAACATTTGAGTTTTGGCTTCAATTAATACAACTTTTACACACAAATTCACCATTTTAGGAGCAAAAATCTGCACTAAACATTTTCTGAAAAATTGTCACTAGCACAATCTTGTCCAAACTCAACCATAAATGGATAAAATACGACTTTGTTTTTCTACCCTGACAGTTCACAGTTGTCCCGAGCAAGTAGCTTTAAAAAATTAAAGGTCTACTGTATAGACCCCAAAAATAGCACGCTATCAGCGAAAAGTTTCTTGAGATTACTCAATCAAACTGCCTTGGTCATAAAATGACCTCTTTTAACCAATTAGTCTGCAATGCATACCACATACTTTTTCTTGTATGAGCTAGGGTCCTTGTGTGAACGCTGTATGATTAACTACACTGTAGACATTCATTTACATATTTCCACAAAGTGTTCACACAAAGAGCCTAATGGTGTTAAGAAGCTATGCAGGCTAATTAAAAAGCTGGCGGTCGAGTTAGGACCGTGGCAGGTCGATTACGTAATCACAAAACTTACCTAGCTATATAGCGTGCTATAATCCGAGCCAATGAAGCAGATCTTTAAACATATCTAGAGCTACTTCGTTGCATATGCTCCGAGAGAAAGAATGATCAAAGCAATTGTGGAATCTTATAGTCGACAAATTGTTAGTTGTGATGGGGTGAGATAGGCACAGGAACTGTCATGGTATGAAGCTACTGGATCAATGGTTCGCTTTACAAATCTGTAAAACATTTTGCAGATGGTCCGCTTTTAAAAAGCCAAAAATATGACGTGTCCATAACTTTGCCATTCTTACTGTTTCTTACTCACTAACTGTTGAAATCTAGCTCACTAACTGTCAACACTTTATTTTTTTTTTAAGCGGTGAGGTCTTCTGGAATCTGATTACGAAACAGGCATTTATTTTCGTGCGCTTTTCTCGACGGCTGTCTCGCGAAATGGACATTACAAAATTGACACGCATAGGGTTTGTAACCGGTGTGTTTCCTCTCGTGAATGCTCAGATGGTTTCTCTGATTGAAGGCACTGTGACAAAATTTGCAGACAAACGGTTTTTGGCCGGTGTGTATGAGCTCGTGGCGCTTGCGATGCCACGACGAACTGTAATATTTCTGACAAAATTTGCACCGATTGCCTTCGGACCGGACAGAGGATGGGCTGTCCAGCACCATTCTACTATGACCACCTGATCCAGACCCTACGGGAGAAACAGAGAACAAGGAGCTGTATAGGAGTTTATATGTCATATAGGCACTACTGCATGACACCAGTCTCTAAAAAAAATTAAATTTTTCAAGAAAGAATAAAATGACCATTTTCCACCAATGTCAAAAGAACCGATGGTTGTGTTCTTGTTCAATTTGCCGGGGCAATTGTGCATCCAGAATTAATTGATGTGGGCAAAGATAAGCTAGAAAAGCCTGTGCAATATACTTATTTTATGATTTAAAAAAACCACATTACCATTGAATATGCAGGACCTATGACCACAGCCAACTTTACTCTCGGCATCTTTGATGTCGTTTGGGCGGTTGGACCACTTTTCCAAGAGAGGGTCCCTAGTTGTACAAGGGGGGAAAAGGGTGGGGAGGTGTGTCCCCATATGTAGGTCAAGAATTTGTATACAATACGTGTGTTCCACATCTATAAGCGTTAAACCATCAGAGTCTTTTTCAAAGTCTCGTAATTAGACAATTTGAGACAATCCACCTTAATTATACTGAAATTAGTTTTACTGTACAAACAAACCCAAAACTTACATTTACTGTTTGACCGAGTAGCATAATCTCAGAGGACTAAGTTTGATGAAAATCCACCAGGCTTTCATTTAGGCTCCAAGTTTAATAGCTGGCTCTGAGCATTCTGAAAACAACCTTTCCATCACAACAGTTGAGGAACTACCCCACTGAAGACCAACTTCATTAACTGTCTGCATTTTGTAGCGACAAGCAGAAAACTTCACTTGCAAGCAACGGAAAGTTCCCTTTTAGAGCGCGGCACGCGGTTTGGGGCGAGTCTTCAATGCCTTTAAGATATAGCTACGATGCCCACACGTATAAAGAGCTTAAAAACTCTTAAAAGGCCATCATTATTGGCCCCAAATATGCTAGAGAGTCATCAACTAAATGCTCCTCAAAAATATGTTCCAACTTCAAGAGGCAATTTACTACCATCCTCCATCCTCAGAGCATCGACTCCTCACTAAATCACATATTTGTCTCAGGTTTTATACTCCTCAATGTCTGCTTCAAGTTACTTGGAGATGCAGAACCGACTGGAAAGCACTTTCATGAAAACTTCTAGCAAAGTTAAGCATGCCAAAAGATCGGCCAATATATTGTTGATCTTCAAAGATCGATAGTCAGAGATAAAGGTATCGTACATTTACCGACATATTCACCGAAAATACATTTTATTCGCCAATTGAAAGAATACCACGGCATGTTCTATCCAGTAAAGTTTTTAGTCAAATGTCCATTTGCATGAAACCACTGTCTCACATTCTTTTCATTTATGTCTTCAAAGCAGCACTCAAGCCACTATCCTGTTGACCGGAACATTGGACGGTATCTTTAACACTTTGCGTTATTAATGTGAGTATGACCAACAAGGGTACAACTTAACAGGGCTATTAAAAGGTTGATGTTCTCTTGGAATATCGTGAGCGTCAAAGAGAAACTTATTATTCGAGTCAAGGAAAAGACAATTTATAATTCCTCCTCAATGATCTGCATTGTCTTTACTTTATGTACATATAATTAAGTTTTTTATCTGTGAAAGTATTTGCCACTGAAATTACAGTCTTTCTATTCAACAGGCCAATGCTTTAGAGTTGGATTTGATGCAGTATTTAAGAACGCTTGAATTGGCATTTACTCTCGTGAGCATCTTTTGAGGAAGTTCGCACGAATCGAACATTACAGAACCTGCAGGGGTATGGTTTATCTCCCGTGTGGAGTCGCTCGTGATGCTTTAATGTGTTCCGTTGGTTGAAGGATTTTTGACAGAACATGCAGGTGAAGGGTTTTTGACCGGTGTGAATGCGTTCGTGGCGGTCCCGATGCCACGACGACTTGAATTCTCTGTGACAGAATTTGCAATTAGTCGGCGCTGCTTTTCGTGGAGAGGACCATTCATCAAAAAGTAATTGCCGCTTAGCAGGAGATGTTTGTTCTGGAGGAGAAAAAAAATGAGAGAAAAGAGGGAGCTAAATATCTTGGAATCTCTCCTAGTTAAAAAAAATATGTATCAGGTAGTGGATAGCAAAGGTAAGATGGGGTTTTATTATGGTCACAGTTATAGATTGGTCAGCCATTACTGTGTTTGAAGAGTTTGACTGCAGTGTTTCGAGTGAAGAGTTAGTTACAGAAAAATACAGAGCACAATGTTATCAGCATACAGATCAAAAAGTCATACGTGAAAAGTAAATGTAATCAGAGCTTGGGGGAACATTTGATATCGCCTCACACAAACTAAACATGTCTTATGTCCATGTCTCATGACAGGGTGAGGGACTGAGGGGAATGGGGAGAGGGATGAATGGAAGATGAAACAATATAGCAAAACGGAACAATTTTTGGGAAAGATGTTGTGTTACAACATTTGCAGTATGTATATAACTGGCACGAACAACCCTATTGCAATGAACATCTTTCGTTAGCAAGTTTGTCTCATATTACAAGTAAGGCACCTTGAAGTTCAACACTATATATATAGCTGCCTGTTCAATGGCTTTTGTTTAAAAACCCATCACAAGCCTTATAATATATCCTTGGTTTGGAACAAACACAAATGTGGCCATCACAACTTCTAACTGCAGTCCACTCAGGTGTAACTGTAGACCACGAAGGAGGGAAGGGAATAGGGAGAGGGATGGAGAGAGAGATGAATTTAAGTTTAGAAGAAAAAGTATAGATAGACATTGATAAAGGGACTAAGTTGTTAGATGTTTAAATGTTCAGTATAAGCTGACTCACTAACTTGCTAGAACAAAGTTGAACAATCAATGCCTTTTGGGTTAATAATAATCTCCCACAAGATGTCAGATGCTTGAAGGTAAAAAATAAATTTGAAAAAAAATGTTGTTCAATATCTCTTGCTTAAAACCCCACATAAGCCCTATTATATACTCGAAAACCCCACATAAGCCTTCTTATATAATCGAAAACCCCACATAAGCCTTATTATTATATACTTGTGGATGAAACGATGACAACTGTGGCCATAATAAAATAAAAGACCAAGGGTACAATGGGCTTTAAATTAAGAAGCCTGCAGTATTTGAATGTTACGGCACCCTCAGGATTACCATATGTCCTGCCTTTTCAACAAACATATATTGACCTAAAAATAAATCCCAATTTTCTGTAAGCTTTTGTTACAATCGAACATATCACCAGTTTTATGATTCGCAAAATAAACAGAAAAAAAATAACGTGTTTTATGCATCATTTTACGTGAACTTTTTGGAGACATGATATAATCGATTTTCATATTACACAAATATGATTTTTGGCCGCATATGATCAATTCAAAAGTTATTGTAAAGAAGCTGGATGGAAGTAGTGTCCACTTTTCAACCAAAGAAATATGCTAACTATGTACTGATACTCTGCATGTGAAGTATTAATGATGTATGTGTGTGTGGGCTAGGGGGAGGAGAGGGGGGGGGGGTGGGGCAGTAGAGTAAAAGTGGTTAAATTGATATCATTAACCATGTTATTTATGTTATGTAGTGTCAATTTATATATTAATTAAGTTAAGAGTAACAGAAGAAAAGAAGTAAACTAAAATTGTTGTTTAAATGTTGTTGTTTAATTTTGCTTTACCAAACAAGGATAGAAAAATTCAATTACAGTGTAACATAAACATTCAACAGTTTTGGAATATATTTATGCAAGTCATTTGCTTTCTGTTATAGTTAGTTACAGTAACATGGCTACATTTTCTGCAGATCTGGAAGCAGAATGAAGATATAGTAGACTAACAGGGTCATATACCTCTCAATACAAAAATTAAAACAAAAGGGGATGTGGGGTAGGGTTGGGGGGGGGAATGGTGGGACTAGAAGGGTTGCAGGGGCTAAAGTTTTCTATGTGTTATAATATTACTGTGGATTGTTGAGACTTGGGAGTCTGTACAATTTGATAAACGGCTGCTACCATTAGTTAAAGGAATATGCCAATAGCTAAAAGTCACTGCTTAATTATTCAAAAAAGGTTACGTTCAATCACCACATAGCTTGAGTTTGGCATAAAATATTGGTGTGGGGTTTTCAACTACCAACGTAGAGTATTTTAATTTCTCTTCCATATAAGTGTGACATTGTCTGCCTTTAAGTGGAATAACCTCCAGCCTCCACCGGGACCCGAACCCGAGCCTCCAGTCCCACATGCGCACAACCCAACCACCAGGCCACGGACACTGTATGTCCAGAGGTTCTAAACCGGTAAGGAAGGTCGTAATTCCACTTTAGGCGTTTGTCACCTGTATCGAACAATACTAGTTCTGTTTTTGGTGACATATTTTGCCTTACTCTAGAAATCAAACATGATTCTAATCAGCTCGAAAATATTTGTGATATATGTATAGGACTATCCTTCAGTTCGACCACAGTTCTGGCTACGCCATTATCTTACTCCTCTACAATGAAACACGCCAGCTGGTCACATGAAGTGAAATTAACAGCTTGTGGCAATTGCCATAGAAGAGTCGCAGTTTTAATAAAAAAATTCTTTTGTTTCAAGCCAGGTTAATTGATCTTTTTTTGAAACTAGGTGTCTGTCTGATCACTGTAAGCTAACTTCTCTGTGTTTCAATCTTTTTGTTTCTTTGCCATATCAAAAAAATTCACTCTGATCCCAACAGAATTAGTCCAAATGGATCGTACTAAAGTATTTCTCCTGCTCTGAGGTTGCATTCCATCTCATGGCAGTTTTTCGCTCTTAGTTTCATGAATCGCATACGGCAGTATTTGCAAGCGTGCGGCCTGGATCCGGTGTGAACCCTCTCGTGCTCGAGTAGGTTACTCCTCTGATTAAACGCTTTGTGGCAGAAATGGCAAGAGAATGGCTTTTGTCCCGTATGAATGAGTTCATGCCGCTTGCGGTGCCACGACGACCTAAATTCCTTTCCGCAGAATTTGCACTGAATGTTCGCTTCCCTTACGGCCCTGCTTGAGGAGGTGGTGGGATGGCGGTAGGGTGTGGCCGTGCCCTGAGGGTCCAACTGGGATGCCCCTGAATGGAACAGAGAATAAATGAACCAGCTATATATTACTTGCAAAGATGGTGCAGTTTAAATTAAAAGTCATTTATAAACATGCCAAATTTAATGGGGGAGTAAACCAAGGAACCAACAGAGTTTTCATTTTAGTGGTGTAGTAGTACCATGCGAGACAAGTGGGTATGGGTGCGGGGACGGGTTGGGTGGGGTAGAAAACCATTTTCCCCTTTCCCCACTCTAAACTGGTAGCTTCTTTGCAGTGGGGAAAAACAGCAAATGAGACAAGTAAAAATAAGACAAATGGTACAATTTGAAACTTTATATGTGTTGCCCCTTTTATTTAATTGAACCATGAGGTTTCCACTTTTAATATATGTACAAAACTAGAAACATGTTGTCCTTTTAACAAGTCAGTGTACCAACTTAAATATGATATCTTTCACATTTCACTTTAATACACTTATAAGTTTGCTTGTAATATACTGAAGAGTGACCTACTACGAACACAGAGCTGAGTTTTATGGGTTGCGGATGAACAAATTTTATTTTGTAAACTATTCTCTCGAGTAGTAGCCGAAGGGACAGTCAGGTATTACAAGTAAATCAGTACCCACAGCATGCCTTCCATTCAAAACGTAATTTTTGCTGAACAGCCAACTATTTAAGGTCAGTTTTCAACTGAGCCCAAAACAATGACTACAAAACTTTCTTAAAAATCAACCCTGAAATACTGTGTAATCATTTGTTACAAAAACAAAAACTCATGCAAAATTATTGAACAAACTAATGTTCTTAAAGCTTAAATCATTTACTACGAAGACAGTTCTTGTAATGTTTCCAAGCGAGTGAAAAAAAACCAACTCCTATTCAGCCTATAAACTATCATTCATTGGTTTGAACATCCTCGGGTTTTTGTATGGTAATGCATGTCAGCATACATGTGTAAAGCCTATACAATTATTTTTCTTTGATACCTGCAAGTTTGTTAAGTATAGAATAAACTTTCATCAGGTTTTTAATTAGCTGTTTTTTTATGCCAATTTTCATGCTCATTAATACCCCTCTTATTGTTCCTATTTTATGCACATTAAGTTTTATGCCTTCTTTTTGCAAAGGTGCATTAAACCAACTGATAATAAGCGAACTCATCTATATCATGGAACATTCACTACAACCAGAGGTGCCATGCTTTGTCAACAACAAGTGGTGGGAGCTAAGTGTGGAAACTGGTGAAACAGGACTCCAACTTTAGAAATTACTACCCAGTTACAAAATCAGCTATGCTGGCCTACTGAATTAACCTCTACTGTTTGATGTTGATTCAGTCTTGCTGCAGGGGATCTTGCAGGTGCTGCAGGGGATCTTGCAGGTGCTGCAGGGGATCTTGCAGGTGCTGCAGGGGATCTTGCAGGTGCTGCAGGGGGGCAGGTGCTGCAGGGAATCTTGCAGGTGCTGCAGGGGATCTTACAGGTGATGCAGGTGATCTTGCAGGTGCTGCAGGGGATCTTGCAGGTGCTGCAGGGGATCTTGCAGGTGCTGCAGGGAATCTATTTTATTTTATTGGGGGGGGGCACAGTTCCTTAATTACCAATCTCCTGGGCTATTAAACGTGCACTTCTTTTCGTTAGACATTTTTGCTGCTAGGCGAACAAACCTGACACTATCTAAGTCACAAGCATATATGACTTGTGACCTGTGAGAAATCTTCTTTTTTTTTTATTATTATTATTATTGTCATCTTTAATGAGGGTAGTCCTGCTCAGTGCAGAAGCACTGCTTTCCAGAGGAGCCCTCAATACAAAAAAAATTATATACAATATAAATCAGTAAGAAAACGGTAAACATCCAAAAGCACAAAAAGGACGGCAAAAAGATAGACAAACAAATATCAGACATCTAAACAAAATATATAAGTTTTTCATATTGCATTTAAAAATATTAATATTTGGCAAGCATTACAAATTTGGGGGATGTTCCCTAAGTACATAATTGTGGTTTTTGAACGATCGCTGACAGAATTTACAGAGGAAAGGTTTTCAGCTTGTGTGAAATCGTTCATGACGCTTGCGATTTTGAGCGTAAGCATATTTTTCTTCACAGGTCTAGCAAATTTCTTTTACACTGGGTTGCTTTCTAGAGGGGTACTTTTGGGTCCTGTAAGTTGTGTTCCAACCGGCCTATACTGCAATAATCAACACCTCCTCCTAGAAGCGGACAACATTTAATATTGGTTCATTGTTTAAAATAGTAGCAACTGGTGTCCATTAAAGAGTCTAATTGTTGAAATAAATGCATAAGTGCATGGGCAGCATATTGTTGGGATGTGCTTCACTTTCTTGTTGGAATGCATGGTAACAAATTAGCACTTTCACTCAGTGTAAATTGCTAGTCTACGATGATAACCTATTCTCTTTGATATTGGTTCAGCCTTGCTGTGGGCTGTTTGCAGCTGCTGCAGCCTTCTTTTGTGATATATTGTAAATTTTCAAATGAGAGCTTAAATCATTTCTCTTTCCTTCTTTATAGTGTTTGTTTGCTTTGTTTCTGTTTTCCTTTGTTAAGGGGAGTGAAGACTCGAACACAAAGAAACATCTGATGCCGGTTATCTGACCTAGTTTCGAATAGGGTGTAACAGAAGTATATGACACCACTATCGATCCCAGAAAATACACACACAGCTTGCTACCGTCGGTAATTAGACACTAGTGTACAGTCAATACATGCAGCTACGGTCAATACCCACAACACAGTGTACATAGCAGCGATGGACATCTCAGGTCCAGCTAAAGATGGTTTGGTGCGAGTCTTCAATGCCTTTAAGAGCTTTAGAAACTTCTTTATTAGGCGCTTTATAAATTTTATTTATTATTATAATTATAACACCCTACTATAATTTGCAATATTCTTGGCGTTATCTAAATAGGGTCTACAATGGTAACTGATCTACTGCAGTATGGAATGTGCACCTCTTCTCGTGAGCTTTTTTTGCGGCTAACCTAACCAACCTGACGCCACAAAAGTCGCAAGCGTACGGCTTGTGACCCGTGTGGAGTCTCTCGTGTTCTCTGAGAACGTGGCAACGATTGAACGATCGATGACAGAATCTACAGACGAAGGGCTTTTGGCCGGTGTGAATACGTTCGTGACGCTTTCGGTTGCGTTCGTAGGCAAATATTTTCCCACAGATCCTGCAAATTTCTTTGCCGGGTTGTTGCTTTTGTGAGGGTACTTTTGGGTCCTGCAGGTGTGATCCAACCGGCCTATGCTGGGAGCTGCCATCACCACTTCCTAAAAGAGGAAAATATTTTTGTATTGGCATTTTTGTTTTAAAGAGGACCTGTTGGGTAGCAGCTGCATCAACTAGAGATGAATTGAAATGTTTTATATAAAATCAAACATATATAACTCAGAAAAGTTTGAACATTGACAGCAAAAAAACTATACTTATTTTTTCTTAATTTTGCCAAAAACCACAATATTTAGGAGACAACACTGAGTTATGCTTATCTGAGTTATGCTTATACACTTTGTTATGCTTATCCAAGGGAATATGTTACCAAAACAGTTCATTATGGACAAGTAGCCTAAGCAGGCCACATAAACACTTTTATTTACGAGAGGCATGTTAACAAATGGGTCATATCCATTGCAGTAGTTCTAGCAAAGTGTAAGATGGCAGCAGATTTGTTGATCCCTTGTGCTTCCTTTACGAGGGCATCTGGCAATAAAATATAGCCCCCCCCCAAATATAAATAAATAAACAAACACATGAAATACAATTTGATTACCTGCTGAATATGTTCTTTTATTCAACCATCTTCACTTTACACACTTTTAATCATATAAACAATTTATAAATAAAAATGAGAGATGAATATCTTTTAGCCCTATCATTTATAACAATACTCTTTATATAAAACAGCTTTCTACACCAGGGAGGGGTCGGCAACCTCCCAAGAGCTTCCATGAGAAAGGAACCACACACAACCCACCACATCCCAACCCTCAGAATTGATGCTGAGAATGTATGAAAACTTGGACTATGGACATTAAAAAGCTTCCAAAAACTGTAGAAAAAGTTTTTGATATACACTATTTGAGTGGTCTTTACATTATGCTCCTTAACAAACAGTACACATCTCACATTTAACATTTCACACAAACGTTTGAAAGAAATCACACTACAAGAAGAAAAAAAACAAGAGAAATGATAGAGCTTAATCATGAACAAGGTGATACCAGTTTACATAACTATAGTTAATAACAAATACTAAAGATGAACTTTAGCATTGCTTATCATCAAAATAGTTTGCTACCATTCCCACAAATTTAATATTTGATGAATTTTGCTTGATAAATAAAAAAAAAAACTAAAAATTAATTCATATTTTTTAAGGGTTGATAATCAAATATTGTAGACTTGTCAATTTCTGGGAGAAGGCAAAAATGATATGGTTCTCTATTCATACTACAGTAATTATTATTCTCATTGGATACACATTTGGTTGCCATGGTTACTATTGCATCTATCTATCTATCTTTCAAACTATCTATAGTGTGTAGATACCAAGTATGTGCCACAATGTTATGATAACATTCTTGAATGTTTTTATGAACAAGATATTCAATGTGCATGAAAACATTCTCACAAGTTCACAGAAATTAAAGTTTGGCAATGATTGTTGGACGGCTCCATGCATACTATAAAAAAAAAAAAATCAATTTTCAAAATTCATCAGTTTTGATGAATTTGGATGCAACATTTTGACTGGCTAACTAAGCGCATATGAATGGTTGTAATCAAACATGGTAGCTCTCTAGATTGAATCCAATTATTATACATTAATATTAGATCATTTCCTCAGAATGATACAAAATACATTTTGCAAATTTAAGCTTCCTCAAAAGCGAATGGACATCGACGCCAGTCAGCGTTGCTTTGCGAAGGAAATGAAAATTTGAACATACCATTTGTCATCCTAATCTCACTCTATCTAAGTACTCTACATATATCAGTACTCTACAGTAGATCATACAATAGGACAACAGATCT